>CM056376.1:124535371-124627871 GCA_029718625.1 Synaphobranchus kaupii
GAAGTTTGTTGACAGGACTTACATCTGCTGAATAGAGAGAAGGCAGGCCTCTGTATTTCACAAACATACCCAGCACGCTCTGAGCACGCCCACCTCACTTTCATTCAGCTCACTCCCCCTTTCTGTGTGGTTAAACCCAGTCACAGAAGGTAAGTGCTGCCTGAACACCCAAGGAAACCTAATGAACTCCGATGCAAACACACTTCATAATCCCGTTACTTTACAATATAACATACTGATTGCTTCTTTTTGGGGAATGTATTAACAAAAATAAGGCAGTCTGGGGGGGTTTAATCTTAGCTTTGGGGTTGTATGGCTTTTAAATACAATGCCTTGATTTTTTTTTCTCCAAGCTTTAGAAAATCCATTTGTATTAAGTTCTGTTTTTGTTATTTTACATTTTAAATGCCAGTGGGTCTGCTTTTACAAATGTTACAGGAACCCTAAGATCCACCATAGAAATTATAAGAAAATGATATTTTAGCCTCTATTCAATCTAATTGCAACCCATTTGCCCTTAACTACACAGTAAAATGTTTTGTGTTAAATCAACTCTTATAGAGTACATTTTACTCCAATAATGTGCACTGGATCCCTGAAACAAATAAACTGAGACTCAAACTAGCACTGATAATTTTACTGCATACTTTAAAGAAGTGCTACCTAATATATTACACAACCTTATGAGTTTCAGCATTATTGAAAAAAGTTTTTTAATGAAAAGAGTTAGAATAAAAAGAGTTTTTTTTTCATGCAAACTTTCTCACATTTTAATTGAATGGAGGCTTAGATGTCTGTCATTCTCTTCCATTATAGCGAGGGAGACCACATACTTATCTGTAATTAATGTATTAGACAGAGCTGAACATAGAACTAGAAGACTCATCCACTATAAAAAAGAAAGAAATTAAAGAAAAAAAGAAAAAAAGATATTAATCCTGCTATTTACTGGGCACGTGTAAAAAGCTGTGGAAAAAGCAGGCCACTCTTGACTCCTGTCTCCCCTCCAGATGAAGTGGATGTAATCAATAAGAAGAGGTCACGTTTCAGAGGGCAAAGATTTTCTAATGATCCGAGCCGTTGCGCTCCCAAGCAGGGCCCGCTGACAGCTCTACAGTGCAGAGAGAAAAACTCCAGCACATGGATGCACCAGCAGGGAGCTCACGTGGGGGACAGGAGAGCATCGACCCTGAGAGCTGCTTCCGGGGGTGACCCAGGAAAGGTAACCTGCCACGGGTCACGGAGAAACCAAAGCCCCATAAAGTTGGATATTGGAGCGCAAGAGGCCCTGCATTTTGCTGGGGGAACATCTGAATTACCTTATTTATCTGCTCGGGGGGAAATCCTCATCCCGAGATTCTAATTCTTGTTGCTTTTCAAATTTTAACATATGGCAGCTTGGTTTGTATTGCAGCAAATCAGGTTAAGTATCTTTCTCAGGAGCACAATATAAGAACCAATAATCTGCAAGTCTCTCATTTCTAAAGTCCAGCTCTCTAACCGCTACTGTTCAATCGCCATTATTATTAGTAACTTCAAGCGCAATTACTTCCATGAATTTGACTTCACACAGATGCTACAGCAACTATCGGGTTCCTTATCCAGGTTGACCTACAATTTATGACTTAGGCAGAGCTTTATTGGGGTATTTGAGCCTGCAACTGCCAGGTACTGAGTGGCCTTGTCACAACTCCACCCCTCTCCGTTCCACTGCACCCCATTCCATCCAGCACCATGCTAATGAGCTACTCTTCTACACAGATCTGTCTTTTCTTTATTGCATGATCTGCCCACACTAGCATTAATTCTCCCCTGAGCAGGAGCTACAGTTCTTCCAGTACTTTGAAGGGAAATTCAACATCATATGGGTTAGCTGAGATGTGCCTTTTTATTTTGCCACTAAGTTGAAAGAAACAGACTGAAATAAAAAAGTTTGACATACTGTGACACCGGAACATTTTTTTGGGCTATTTTAGCAAATCATCGCCCCAGGTTGAACATTGTTCTATTTTCTGAGAGGCATAGCAGACTCCTTACTCCTAACTAAGGTGGCTGCCACACACACACACACACATACACACACACACACACACACACACACACAAAATACAAGAACAACATGCTTCAACATAATAGGGAAAAGCTTGTGTATTTTCTCGCAAGTTGTTATGTTTGTTTGTGTGTGTGTGTGTGTGTGTGTGTGTGTGTGTGTGTGTGTGTGTGTGTGTGTGTGTGTGTGTGTGTGTGTGTGTGTGTGTGTGTGTGTATTTGTGTGTAACCTGATAGTTGCTGCAGTATCTGTGAGAAGTCCTGTTCACGGGCAGTAATTGTGCTTCAAGTTCCTAATAATAATGGTGATTGAACAATAGTGGTTAGAGAGCTGGACTTAAGTTTTTTTTTTTTTTGTATTTGTCGTTGTGATTGTAAGTAACTATAATAATAATAATAAATTGTGCTTAACTTTATTAAGCGATTGTTGTTTTACATTTCATTATAAGTGTAATGTTACCTTCAGCTATATGTTTCTTCTGGAACATTTCATATTCTGATTCTATGCTGAAAGCTTAAGCAACTTAACTTTTTATATTATTTGGAACAGAATTGTTGCGAGTGCGCTTATTATTTAAATGCAAGATGCATACTACGTCTATAAAGCATGATTTTAATGTGCAAGGTTTCGTGTCTGTACATCTCTTTCAAGTAACCTAAATGGTCGTTAAGCTGTTTATTTTTCAAACGATTCGATTGAAAATGCTGTAACTGATTTCTGTGTGTATGTCCTTCGAGGTAACATTTCTGTTACATAACCGAGCTGGTGCTGGTGTATAGGATGAGTGGAATTGTGGGAGTGATCAGACAGTTTTATGCTTTGAAGGCTGTAGGCTATTAGTCAAAACAGAAGTCGAATTTGTTTCTGTGAAGGTCGATTATGTTTACGATTTGTAAAATAATAGCCTGTATCTGATGAAATATATGTTGTATCTGATCGCGAAGCTTGATCAGGGTGATCGAAAAATGGTCCGGATTTGCGTGGTAGGGCCCTAGCTGTTCATTAGCATATTCACATTTTTGAACAGACAGATTACTTGAATGTTCGACCTCACCATATTATTTTATTTATTTAATGCTTCCCACCGCATACATGAATGTTTCAATAGCCAACTTTTGACCGAGACTTGAAGAGAAAGAGAGAGGGGGCGGAGAAAAATATTTTTGTTCTACAATCCAGAAAAGGCTCTGTTAAGATAGGCTAGCCTACTCTTGTTTTATCTTCATTGTCGACAGGCTCTGTTTGTTGGTGTTCATAAGACGGCGGCCCTTTAACGTGAAAATAGAGGCAAATAAAAAAGGCAGAAAGGCAGACTAGACTGATTTTTTTTTTTTTTAAACTGCTCTGTATGAGTAAAATTGTATGGCAACAATCTGTGCGTGTGTGTATGTGTGGCATGACGTGTGGTACGTATGAGTTAGTTTATGCAACATTTTAGATGACACTATGTGCATGTTTTGCTGTGTTCCATGTTAAAAAAACTTTCCAAAGGCCCAAATGCAAAACAATACACAAACTAAATTAATTTAACTTTTTTTTACAATAGTACAGACCACATCCCTGACATTCTCAGTAGTAGTAATAACTACAACAACACTACTACTACTACTAATAATAATAATAATAATAATAATAATAATAATAATAATAATAATAATATACCATTTGGATTTAGATTATTTATTACATGAATGGATAATACAATACAATACAATAATATGATTTTTGTATTAATTCACCGAATTAAAAATGATTGTGCGATTGTCCAATTTATTATCCAGTCATTCTGAAATATAAAAAATGTTGAGAGTAGGCTACCTGTCCCTTTAAAAAAATGAATTCAAAAGTAATTTCAAGGTATGTTTTACAAACTTCAACCCAAATCAATAGATGTGAGCCGAATCACCAAACCTCTCGGTGCAATAAACCATTAAAAAATTATAGACAATTCTTCTAGAAGACAGTGACATCCCAGTTCCTCAGTTTGTAATTCTGAATGTCTTGAACGCAGATAGCAAAATCATCAACCAGCCGTTTTTTCCCAAGACCCGTGGTCAGTTAATTTGCTGTTAAGTCTTCCAACCCCTCCAAATTGAACAGAATACAATGCACAGCAGCTCGCGCCAAATTAGCAATCATTGCAATAATAGCTCCCAATGCACAAAGGGTAAGATATTGCGAAGTGGGGAATTTCCCCTTCTCTTTTTAAGAGAAACTCGGTCTAAAAATAGCCTGTCTGGAAAGTAACTTAATCAGGCAATATTCAATAATAATTAATAATAATTCATTCAATCATTCGCTTACTTGACATTCGCTTACTTGATTAACTTTACAGTCTAAACTAGTCATGCTATGTTTGCTAACCACTGATTTCAGGCAAAAGGAAGCACTGAAATGGTTGCGACTAATTATTGTTGACTGAGAATAACATCTCCGTTTCAACCATGAGTTCATGTCCTGGTTTTATGACGATGCAAAACATTTATCAGCAGAGTCATGGAGGCCGATATTTCCACGGTGCCTTTAAAATAGTGGGTGAAACTTAAATGTAAAGTTTCATTCACAGGAGGAAAGGTTCACTGTGTAGCTACTACGGGCCTACGTTTCTTGGGCCATTTAAACCGTCGTTCCTGAGAGGAAACTGACAATTGTTCTATTTTCGATTTGCCAAAGACTACACACACACACACACACACACACAGAGAGAGAGAGAGAGAGAGAGAGAGAAAAGAGAGAGAGAGAGAGAGAGAGAGAGAGAGAGAGAGAGAGAGAGAGAGAGAGAGAGAGAGAGAGAGAGAGAGAGAGAGAGAGAGAGAGAGTTTCTGACCAAATCACTCACATTGCAGTGACCATAAACAGATTAATTATTCACTTTCATTGTAATGGATCTTCCATTTCTATTTTTTCAAATAACTATATTATCACATCGGTGTTAAACACTCATATTTGAGTGGTAACTACAGCTTGCCTCTGAGATCGAATCATTGTAAATGGACTACTTCAAAACGCCACTTTATTGCGAGAAAATGCCAGACTTGGAGGAAAATGTGATTCGTTCTAGCTTCTTCGAAATCTGCATGTCTAATTCGCTGTGCTCGGTGTCATTTCACATAACTGCGTGTGAAAGGACAAATCTTGTTGAGATTCCTGACCATACAGGGAAAACATTTTACATACAAACGGGTTAAGCTGAAAAAGCTAAGTTTTATTAAGCGTAATAATGGCTTGATAGAAAGGCTTTCCTTCATTCTTGGTGAGTGATGGTTGAATAACACTACACAATTGCTCTTTGCCGTATTTAGCTATACCATAAATACATTAAGAAAGCGAATTTTAGGGAATCAGAACATTATTTAGAACAATCGAAGAGCGAAAACAATATTATTATTATTATTATTATTAGTAGTAGTAGTAGTAGTAGTAGTAGTAGTAGTAGTAGTAGTAGTAGTATTATTATTATTATTATTATTATTATTATTATTATTATTATTATTAATAATAATAATAATAATAATAATAATAATAATAATAATCAGAAGTAGAAAAAGTTCAAAATATATTAATACACTGATTTATATATCAATAATTTATCATTACGGCTTGAAACTACTAAACTGGTTAATGCAAATCTAAACAACGTACGAAAAACATCTCAATGAAACCTAAGGTCATATAGCCTCCATAAATATCACTCCGAAGATGCTGTCTCCGTCTGACCGTGTAACATTACTAACTATATAGTATAGGTCGGAGTGGCTGATGGTGTCTTGAGTAATAAGATTTGGAGCTGGAACTCGTGTTTGTTGCACGGCAGGTCAAGTTCATTGTTGCTTTGTTGCGCTTGGTGGCTTGTGGCTTTTTCAACAACCCCAAGAACCCCCCCCTCCTCATCCCCCACCCCCAACCGTTTGAACAGCATGAGCGACATTATCATCAGAGGACACACACATAAAGATCCCGCATCGCATACTCGGCTCTGCACAGCCAGAATTTCACAACGGAAGATATCCTATGCCCTTGCAATTTTACCAGGCATCCTGCCATGCCTGCTTCAGCCTGGACGTTGCTCTATAGCGTTCCTGTAATTTCAAAGAGGTTACCATTCAAAACTTCCCAATTACAAACATGTCGTCCGTGATATCAACTTTTTTTTTTACCACTGAGCTAAATATTTCACAATCCCTTGCGATAGGCTATTGTACATTGTGTAGCTAAATCAGATTTTGTACTGATTCAATAATACAGTAAGAGTCCAACAACTAAAATATTCGCAATTGTTGAAAGAAACAGCCTACTTACTGTGCATTGCTGCGAACGGGTCGTGTTTACAGTGTATTTCCATCGGAGAAGTCTTTTAGCTTGGGGGGGTGGCCCGGCCAGTGTGTTAAAAACGCTTTCCACAGCGTATTTCAAAGCTTGGTTTAGGGACAAGGGGAAATAAACGGCAAAAAAATGTATAACAATAGCTGTAAAGGAACAACCTTCTTTTTTCTAATTTTCTGTTAAGGTCCAATTGTTTATGGAGAAAAGGAGACTCGCGCCTTTTGGTTTAAAAAAGTTAATCTCTTTTCTCCAAAATCGTTAAAGCAAGCGCAATTGATTGCAGCAAAATGCAAAAAAGAGAAGATAAATAATTATAATAAAAACGAAACTAAATTATTTGTACAGAATTGTCTTAGTCGATACGGCCAAATAGAATGACACTGAAACCAGTCAACTTGCCTATGTATTTTTTCTCTGTAGGCTACTGTGTGTATGTGTGTGCGCGCGCGCGGGCGTGCGCTTGTTTGCGTGTGTGCGTGCGTGCTTGTGTGTGAATGTGTATATCTGCGCGCGTGTTGTTGTTGTTGTTGTTGTTGTTTTTTATTTCGCGGTGGAATGCGTGTGCGTGCTATCGTAGCGGCATCATTCTCCAATGCCGAGTTCCCGCAACACGCTTGTCCCAGCGCTATTGTCAGCAGGAGGCTTATTAAAAAGTACAGAGATCCTGTGGGGAAATTCACACTGATCCAGATTTTGTGTCGCAATTATAAATGATCCTATGTCCGAATGTAACAGATAAGTTTCTGCACTACTTTGAGTGAAAAAAAAGTTTCCAAAGGTCTTAGAACGTATAGGGCTCTCCTGTACCCCCTCCTCCACAAGCTCGACCGGTCAGTGACAGTTTTGAACAGTTACCGAAAACCTCTGTGCCAGTACACAATGTGATTTCCTTTGAAATGTTTTCGTTTCGGGCTTTCACCAATCCTTGTCACCAAGAGATTATTTTTAGTGAAGCAAATTTTATCTTCACAAATCCGCTTGCGTTTTATTCAATGAAGTCAGTAAACAAGAATACTAAAGAGGCTCTTCAGACATCATTGTGGAAAGTCTCCATCTGAGATAGCAGGGCTCCAAAAATAATAATAAATTGAAAAAAAAAACTTAAAAAATCAGTCCTAATAATCAGACACGGCCTGGAAAATATGTGTATTCCAAGCTTTGTAAAGCGGTGAAAATTGTAAGTGTAAAAAATAAATATTCGGAAAGAAAATAAATAAAAGTAAATCCAAAATATGTGTATCCAGCGTTCTGAGAAAAACTTGGGGAAAATGTTTCCAGTCTGCCTGAGTAGCGTAGGTCAACTTTCATCTGTTCGCAATTTCATAACGTGAATGTAATCCACGGGAGAGCCCGCATAGCTCCTTTCTAAAGGAATGCTGTTCGGTTGCCTTTGGGAGACTGTGAAATGCTGGATCTATTGGTCCTCTCGTGGAAATATTTCTGCGATTCCCGCAGCGTCGTATACCGGCGCCCTGGAGTTACCGTATGGCTGCGCCTCTGGGCGAAGCCACAGCCATAGTGCACACAGCGCGTTTCAGAACCTGCGCTCATGTGGACAGCGCCGCAGGCTCAGCCCCGAAACCTACCATTCCGCCTTGCAGACCCTGTCATTCAAATGCAGTTAACCAATCACATAGTGGCTCTTTCTATTCTTAACCAATTGGATATAGGCTGCAAAATTCTCTGGCGAGGGCGCCAGTTATTGGATAACGCGAGTCCAGTGGGTGAGGTTACCTCTGTCCGAATTGTCCATTGACAAATGGAAGGTATTTTGGATCGAATTATCTCAATTTTAATTTCAATTTTCGAGGAAAAAAAATTAAACAATCTGTCTTGTGGTTTATCCTTCATTCGTTAACAACACATATTAAATTGTTTACCAACAGCGTATTATTTAAGATTAAGTGAATTTAGAATTAACTGAAGGGAATAGGAGTCGGAGCTTTCGAGAACTATATGACGGATCTGTTTTAAAGTAGCAATTGTCTATATGACGAATGTTGTGATTCAGTTTAACATGAGACGTAGAAATATTTTCCAAAGTGAAAATAATATCCTGCCAAGGTCCTGCAGATTAATTATCTAGGAATTAAATCCACCCGAAGATATGTTACAGTGCTAAAAATGTCCAGTGCGTATTCTGAAATAAATTAGTTTTTAGAAAGATGTCAAAAAATCGAGACCGTTAGCCTACAATATAGTAATGTAAGTTGGATTGTCTAAGTAAGGTGTAAAGCTATCACAAAAATGAATCATACATATTTATTTTCCAATAATTCTTTATAATGAATAAACATTTTAATAACAGTAGCTAGCCTATATGTGTTAGGTCTTTTGAGAAGGAGTAGGCAAAACATAGGCTATATCTGCATATGGTTTAGCATGCAGCTTACTTAAAAGCATACAAGGACCAATATTAATATTCTTTGTTGGGATCTATTTTCCTGGAAAACACAGCGAAAATACGACGGAGCTGTAATCACTTCATCTGCCATGTCATAATAGGCTAAATGAAAACAAAATAGGAAACGTGTCGGTGTTTGCTAATGCCACCATGAATGGAACGAAGTGTGAGTATTAATAGAAGCCTAATTGCTTTATATCAAAACGAATGCACCCGGACAAACTGATCAACACGTTGTAAAATTGTGAGTTTTACATAATTCTGGACAGACAAATAAATGATTCAAGTTGATGACCGTTATTATTTGATTTGTTTTAATATTCCAGACCTTTACATGCGATTGTACAAGGCCACGTTTGGAGGAGAATGAGCTAATTTTCATTAATATAGCCTACATACAGTTCTTAGACCGAATCTCCCCTGGAATCTGTGTATATCATTCATGTTGTCTGTATTTCAAAGTATGCTGTGTCTTATTATATTTGCCTAAAGCATATGGCAAAATCATCCTTTTCTCAACGACCCTGCTGCAATAAGTTATTTATTTATGTCCTTGCTAAGTCTTTGGTCGTGTCTGTATAAGTGTTGTGTCTAAACAGCTTACGTTGCATTTTCACTTGGAGAATGCCAGAGCCTGTGGGCAATTTAGCTTTTGTTTGTGATATTGCTAAATGGTATGCATAATAGGCTTTAGAAAGTCTCTAACAAAGTAGGTTCTCACTCGGGATATTTTCAAGACTGAGAAGAATCAAAAGCCAATGTTGATAGCTGACGACTCAAATTTCTCAAATAAATCCATTTGCGTTTGGAAATGCAAACGCTACAACGGAGAGAATGCACGGTTAGGTTTCCATTGATCTCGATTTTGGATATTCCTCCAGAAGTAAATTATGTACACATACATGAAGGCAAATTAAAAAGTGAATCTGTGTGTTTTCTCTGACAATAGCCTTCGATTCATATTAGACAGGATACCACGAGGGGGCGTGCATGCCCGGATTCCATACCATAGCAAATCAAACACCTTCAAGGTTTTAATGAAACTGCCGTAATTCTAAAAACGAAATTGGCCATGAATTGAGAAAAAATAAATAAGCGAAAAAATCTGAACCGCCAAAAGATTTTACATTTTCTTTCTCTTTATACATTGACAAACGTTCGATTAATTAGCTCGGCCGAAATAATGCGAACTTGGCTAATTTATGACCAATATACACCCTCTTAGATTGAGGGAAAGGCGTTAAAATATATGAATTTTAAATCAGGAAAACACATGGCAGGCATATAACAACAGGGTTTAGTCGCGGAGCAGTTACATGTATCACCACAATAGGCAACCTGAATCAAAATGAAGCATTTTACCAAATAACATTAACATCATATTGGCCGTGCAACAGGGGCAAAATTAAACGACAATAATAGCCTCATATGCACTGTGCAAAATAGTTCCCATTCATCGGTCAAAGAGTGGCAAAAGAAAGAGAAAAAAAATATCTGTAAGTACGTAGGCTATGCAAAATCGAAAAAGCCATAAGCATTTTATTTCGGTATTTTGTATATTAGTTTTCAATTGTTCCATACTAAAGCTGACAAAGGAGAATTAAATTGTTCATACACTACAGCTCAATCGCTCTCTTCCACATTTACCAAATATGTCCAGATATAAACACAGCAGAATAAATCCAGCAAAACAATGACATGTCTGATTAAATCAGCACATTTCTTTCTGGAAAATTGTTAGTCAGTTTAACATACGGTTCAATATTTTAATTGGATAAGATAATTATCTGGTCTCCACAGAAATGTAGACGAAAGTTGTCCTGTGTAGGCAAAAATACATTTATTCAATGTATCATCACACTCGGCCCAGCTTTTTTCAGGTTTTCCCCAGTTGCCAGTGCGAGCTTCTGTATTTATAAATGTTATCGTTTGAGCAGACGGTAGGGACCCTGTCTTCCTAAAACAAAACTACTGAACTCAGATTTTCCGTATGCATCCAAGCTCTAGGTTATGCAAAATGTATATATGTAAACACTCTTTGCATTTCTTTACGCGCCCAATGACTCTAAACATAATGAGAACATAATCTAAACAGATCTAAACATAATCATAACAGATCTCTTAAGTTTAAATACATTTGCAAACATAAATAAATTATGGAAAAATAATAATCCAAAGCACACTGACTATAAGTTTAGTAGGCTACTCGAAAAAATATGACTTCCAATTCTTATTAAAATACACAGACCCTGTAGCTATCCATTTTCCAAAATAACTTCTGGCCCCATGCAGTAGCCTAGTCCATAAGGGCTGTTTATTTTGACTTGAAACAGAATCAATTAATCTGCCCGATTCCTGCTCCCCATTCAAAAAAATAAAATAAAATAAAACGAGGCAATGTTTGCTGACAGATGATTTGGGTAAGTTACATTATTTGTCATTCGTCACTAGGCTATATAATTTCCTTTCAGTTCCAATGCGCGTTGACCTCACCGTTACCCAGATTCCCTAATGATGGTAAAACAGCGCTGCAGCTGGCGAGAGTTGGAACGAACGTAGGCTATTAACGGTAGACAGCGCCTGACAGTCGGAGTAAGCAACAAAAGCAAACAGTGCTTTGCTATGAGCAATACTTTAACGACGCAAAGCGGGAACGGTGAGCGCACTGTTCATTATCTAAACCAGTTAAACGATAAAATGAAGCCGAGTAAAATGTTGAATATAAACTCTTTTAAATGCGCGCATTGTGTGCTAGCAATGCCGACGTTATAAACGATTGTGAAGCCTATACAGTACAGAACTATTAGGTGAAAATGTCTAACACATCTTGTACGTAGGCCATTAACATCCAATGTAACAGGAAAAATGTAGTTACACATTCTAAAGCTACTGGCTTAGCATGAACACGAGCCAAACACCGCGCTGAATTGTAACAAGGTATTATTTCAATGGAAAGTCCAAAATAAATTAAATAGTAATGCATTTCACATTACGCAGGGAATTTTGAAATGTACCTTGAGGGGAAACCAACGATAACATTTCCCGTGACCTGAGTCACAGCGTCGTTCAATCGTGCGTTTTAATGTACTCTAATTACAAGGCCCGCTGTTTCCGTACACGGATTCCCGATCATCTGGAAAGCCTGCAGAGGAACCTGTTGCATCGAGGATGCGAAGCCTCGACTTACACCTCATGAGCTTGAATATATAAACACTAAGAGGGCCTCACCGGAGGAAAGATGAAGCAGATCCATAGCTTATTCGCTCACAGGGCCTGTCAGTAGACGGTCACAGAGAGCGCGCAAAACAAAACTAAAGGTTTTAGCGCAACAACAACATTAATAAACGAGACAAGACATTCGTGTTCATTTCAGGTTTAATCTGAAATGGATTGATGCGATTATACACTAGCGTATATGTATATGCTTTTTGTTAGAGTACGGGGGACATATTATATAGATTCAAGAAATTAAAATGATAGGCTTTTTCTCGAATTCCATAAATCCTTCATGAGATAAAGACTTAATTTGTTTAGTCTATACATTGTGTATTTCAATTATTGAACATTTGTGTTGTCCAAATAAATGTGGATAATTTGGCCCATGGTGAGTAACCAACATTTGTATAGTTTTCTTTGTGAAACACACAGTTTCAACATAACCCATTTAAACCATGGGAAAATTGCCCTCACGCAGTCTGGTATATGGAGTTACAATAATATGTCTATCTATTAATTCAAGAACAGCTAAAAGGCGATACAATGCTCTGTCAAATATATTGAAGTAAGAAAATACGCAATTAGGAAATGATAATTGTAAAAAATATGTTTCTTTAAACTAAATGTAAACTTAATATTAGCCTAACCAACAATCATAACAATCATACTGACCAAGCATCGATTAGGCTACACAGTCAATTTAGGCTACCCAAATTCTCGTCATTGATTATTTAAAAAATGCTTCAAGTTCAAAGCTGTTAAAATGCAGGCATATGTATATATAAGGCCCTCAAGTGTCTGGCGCCGTTTCCCGGTCAGGTTGGCATTTGGTTGTTTCAAGTCGTGAAAATTAGTTCAAAAACATGCGGTTGTGTCCTGAAAATGACGACAACGGGGACGGAAATAATGCAAAGACCAGCGATATCTTACGCTTTTCTTTTTTATCGGTTCTTTCACTATTTAAAAGACAATTAAACGTATGAGAAAGTGCAGGACAATATATATGCTGTTACACAGATCTACACTATACAAAAACACAAATCAGAAAGATAAATCTTAAAAAAGAATGGAAAAAATTGATTTCTTTTTAAAGCGTAAACTGTTCGCCACCATAGGGCTGTCCATATCGTTGATATAAATTTGTTAAAGTTGGACATCTCGTAAAGAAAAAAATAGCCTACATGTATTCGAGACAGTATACAACAAAAACACAGAAACGTACGCATGCGCGTGCGCGCGCACAATATAACACATAACATAGCATCCTCTACCTCACACACGCACACGCATTGATGAGCACAATAATTTAGGTTAGCTACTTACATGTTCCTTCAAAGTTACATTGAGGTCAAAATATATATGCTATAGTCTACATCATAAATCAGAGAAAACTCCTTTGTTTCCTTTATTGGAATGTTATTCTGTTGTATTTATTATTTCCTCGTTCAAACCTGTAGCCTATGTTTTATTTGCTTTCGCTAAATAGCTAATACGTTAAAGTGAGCAAAAAACATTCCCTACCTGACCTTCCGCTCCTATGCGATTGCTGCTTTTGGTCAAAGTCCATCTTGGTGCGTGAGGCAGTGAGAGATAGGAAATTTTGTGAGGGAAAAAAAGAACAAAAGTTTTTTTTTCTTTTCTTTTCTTTTTTATCAGTGGCTTTGGTGAGCTGCAGGTTGAAATTATTCGACTCTTCCGCTCCCTGTCGCGCTGTCGCGGTTGATCACTGAGCTGAAACTAAACGTTTTAGGCTGAAAAAAAGACTCAGAGGGAACCGTGAAACGATTAAGGAACTAAAGAGCACCTCGCAATGTGCGCTCATGTCCTCTTCCTCCACAACATCACACGCTTTCCCTAGACACGGCCACAGTCCCAACGGTCTGACATCTGTTACTGTGTTCCACTTAAACTTTTTCTTTCTTTCGTTCACATATTATTTCCTCTTCCGCAGAGGTCTCTTTTGTGTTAAAAGTTTGAACCCCGGGTTAGACATAAAACGAAAGTATCACCAGTCTTGCATTTTTGAGGGACAGGGCCAATATATGGCTATATATAGCCTATTGAAAGACATCCAATAGTGCACGGAATTCGTGCTTTTTGTCAATATATTGTATTTTCGGTCAATAGGAACTTGCTTTAAAATACAAACCATTCCAGACAGACCAACTGAATTGACTATTTCTTGATAAGTTCAAAATCGTTTCCAAAGAAATATGCGAACTTGATGACAAAAAGTTTGAAATACGATTTACACATTGAAAGACTACAGTTAGTCTTGTATCGATGCGACAGTATAGGGACATATGCCCTCTCACACATATAAAAAGAGACTTTTCAAATTTGTAGGGTAATGTATAATTATTAAGTTATAGGCTATATCTGATACATAATTATCTTTTATTAATACGCATTAGCCAACCAACTCTTCTGTGTCAGAAAGTCACCCGATGTAAAGGCCATAGGTTATATTATATTTACAGCTAACCAATGCCAAAATGAGCTTCCTGTCAACAGTCATTTCAGTTATTATCAATGTACACCAATACTATCGTGTATTAAAGGGGATGGTGAAGGGAGGGATTATGTTTGACTGATTAATTCAAATAGCTTCCTGTTCCTCAAAAGAAAGTGAACATATAATTAAGGCAGAACTTTACCTCTCTCTCTCTCTCCCTCCCTCCATCTGATTCACACTATCATAGTCTAACTAAACCGTGAAGCATGCAAAATCTGGCTTCTAGTACCATATAAAACTGTCCTTTTAAAATAGATACATAAAACAAGCCAGTGGCCTATACTGTAAGTAGAAGTGTGAATCATTTACACGGATACGTATATTATGATAGCTTTCCAGTGTAAGGTAAAGATCCAACGTTTTGTTTTTAAATACAATGACATAACTAAGATTTGATTATATATATTATATTTAAGAAAACATATCTCTATTCACAAATAATATCTAACCCTGTAACAAACAGTTCCATCCCTCTTTTGGCACACCGCCCAACATGGAATTCCCCCGGGAAATGTGGATTGGGTGACTCCATGATTAAGGGAGGCACATTTGTCAGAGAAAGAAAATCTGCGTGAACTGTGTGGAATTTATTAATTTGGCATTTTTTGATGAGCTCTTACGTTGGTTACCTGCTGTAACGTCTGGAAACGTCCATAGCGATGGCGAATACGCATCGCAAATTTAACCACAGTCAGGCTTTCCACTCAGCATATTTTAGAACCATATTCATGTGCCAATGTCTATGTTTGGCGTTTTGCGACCAGCGGGTCATTAGCATTCATCCTACAAGTTATAAATTGCACTTATGTAAGTTCCTCTGGATAAGAGGAAACCGGAAATGTAAATGCAGGTCGGCTACTACAGCTGTGCAACCCCCGAGCAAAATTGTTCCAGCTGCGCAAATTGTATCGGTACTCGAAGGTTGTACAGGCAAAGCTAACCTAGGTTGCAAGCACTTCGTATTGGTTATGTTAAACTTATAATGATCATTTAAGATGTTCAAAACTGCCTTTTGTTACTGAGCTTTTGTGTCCAGAGGAAGTAGTTGATTCCAGAGTCTTCAAGGGACCACACTCTCCTATATACTCCCGTTCTCATGGATAGTTCTTAGCAAAGGGGTATGCTGAACCATTTTAGTAATCCCTTGAATCGGAGGTTTCGTCAAAGTTTTCCAAGTATAATTGCCATGAAGATATACGTTCCATATGTCATCTCATATGAGAAGAAAGGGCAATCGACAGGAACAAGACAATAGCTATACCTGAAGACCATTCCAGGTTGAACCACACCGTTGAAGCTTCGGGGAGCATACATAGGACAATAGGCTATTAGACAAGGCCCTATGTGGACCTTTGATTTCACGCTTTCAGACACCTATGTTCCCCAGTGCTTGCACGTCTTGAAGTTATATGGCGCTCTGAAAATATACCGCTGTATCAGTTATTTTAATAAAGAAACTGTTGACTTTGGTTGAATTATTACATTCATTATTTAAATTAAATTATTAAGTATATGAAGCGTTGATAAACATGTTAGAAACTGCAATACGACACTTTGTAAACTGCATTTCTTATTGAATGTGCATTTACAAATATTCTACAATCATTGCTGTACAAAGCAGTTATTCTCGAAAACAGAACAATATATGATACGCTTTGAACATGTCCGAAGAAATAATTAATTGGTTGCATGTTGTCTCCTGTTCACACGGGCATTGCACACACATATTTAATAGTTTGAAAAGTGTGCTAATTGCATACAATTGCTCGACAGATATTAATTGCTCTACAGATTTCTCAGTCGCTATCTGAGTAACTCAGTGGAATGCATAGGCCTACTTTACACAACACTTTATTATGGAACTAATCTTTATTTGCTCATATGTATATTGGTTCAAAGTGCCATTCAAAGTTTTTAGTGACTTCAAAAATATTGAGGAAAGGACAATGTTTTCGTATAAGCATCGATAGGGAATAAGCTACTCATACCTTGGAGAAACTAAATTAATCTCAACGCAAAGCGTGTCCTTAATTTTGAATTAATTTCTAACTTCATGAACTCATGAGTTCGGAAGTGTCAGCGATTTATGCGCATTTCAGCTAAATTGGAACTGGGCTGTGGATCCGGCAGGTCATGTATTACGAAGTTGTGTGTCGCCTGGTACTTGTCCCCAAAAGATTAAAAGTTGGAACAAGTTTTGAACATGTTAATTTAATTTCAATTGTGTTAGTGGAGTGACAAATGGATACAACTTGACGCAGGCACATCATCTGTATTAGGGCCTACACTGTATTATTTGACCGCTCCTTATGAAACAGCGAAAAAATGCATTGAAATAATATCCAAATATTAACCAATAGTGGTGTCGTTATTTTTATCAACGTGCATTAATTAGCACAGTTTTTTTCTGTGCTTTGCCACGGCCAAAAATGGCATACCAGTAGCTTATTTTTAGACAGAAGCAGCATGGTAAAACTACACGAGCTGTTGGGTAGTCGGTGAACCGACAGAATACCATGAAGGTAAAAAAAAAAGTTCGAATAAAGAACCAGCGGGAGCACAAATAAGTAGGCAACAAGAATAGAAGAGTATCCGTCTATTGGGTTTCAAACTCAGTTAAAAAGAGCCAAAGCCACAACCATATTAGACCTGACAAGTAAACTATTGGACAATGGTCCCACAACAAATGTAATCATTCGATAACAAATTTTAATTTTAACAAAACTATATATCTAATGTTATCTAAATTCCATAAAACAACAGAGTAACAGCAACGGAGTAAAAGGTTATTTTGATAATCAATCAGGCTACGCGAATTAGTTGGAATGATCTAAGGATGTAGGCTAGGCTACTGCACGCCTTCAGTATCGTCAGCAGCCTATCGATATGTATGACAAATTATGAAAAATATGCATACTATTAATTTTAAATGAAGGCAAGTCAATACATAAGGAATACTGAATTGATGGCCAAATAAGTCAGGCCAAAATGAGCAACACAGACGCAAGTGACTAAGCAAAGTGTTAGCTTATAGATTTCCGCATAGAGATTATATATTTTAATTTTTTTTATTTTTTGTATAATCTTGGATGATACAATCGACAAAGTAAGCGTTTTTGGCTCTTTATAAAAGTAGACGGGTAAAGCACCAAAACAACTTAATTGTTTGCCTTTCTCTTGGATAATGTAAAGGAATATTCCAAGATACTACAAACACCACGATTAAGTATAGCCTATTTTCATAATGCAATGCATAAAATAAATAATAAGTTAAATAACATAAATAATTCAAAGCAAAACTAACATTCTTTCAGCCATGAAGAATACTTGAGAGTTCACTGTAACTGCGAGTTGCGTTCATTCAGGTAGACTATTTGACTGTGGCACTTGGGCCTATGAAGTAGCCTAAATTTCGTTAATATCAGGCCAAGTGTGAAATAAAATTGGCAAGTCAGGTGAATTGCCTTGCATGTGCACATAAAAACAAAAAAACATGCAGTCTATCTGAACTACCACGTAAAAATAGTGTAAAAATCAATGGCATATTGTCTTATGTATACCAGCAGGTAGAGGTAACATATCATTATAGGCTATAGTTATCAAGCATGTGCCACTGACTGTGATTCGTCTGAGGGGCATATAAAAACATAATCGTACTTTTTTAGGATGCTAAACTGACTGTAGGCCGTTTTCATGTTTAAGTAAGGATATTTTCGACGAACAAGTTATGCAAACCTAGTCAAATCAAATCCACGTATTATTATTATGAGTTAGTTTTTAGCGATATTTGTAAGGAAATGTACAAATAATCAACCCCCTTTGTAATCAAACACCCCACTTGGTTCGTTTTATTATGACATAATTAGGCTACCAAGTAATTTCGACGAATTTTCAGATGGCAGCGTAAAATATATGATTTTGATGGCGTTAAAAGATTTATTTTAAATAATTAGCCTACTGAACTCTACAATTAACTGTTAAAAGTACCTACAGTAAAAGTGCAACGGTACAAAAAAATGAGCAGCCTGCCAAATTTTTTTTTTAATCATACGCCACTTATTTCATGAAATATAAAATACAACAAACACGTTTTTATTCATTTACTTATTCATAAGTGCAACTTTCTCAAGACCCACTGAGTATCACGGCGCAACAGCTGGGAGGCCAGGGAGACGAAATTATAAAAGATGGATTTCAAGTTAAACTTGTAGGCCTATATCTGCATCTTAACGGTGTTTCGTTTGGAATAAGTCAATGTCTTAAGCTATTATTTGGACTAGCCGTGCAATTATTTGAACATTAAACAGGACAAAATATTATTTTGAAAATGATCCTAAAACTGATCTTAAGAATGTTGTTAAGAATAACCTTAATGAAACGTAAATATGAAATCCCACATTTATGCAAATGGATTGTTTATCTTTATGCCCACAAATAGGAATGTATACGTCTTCGTGAGTCAATTTCTGATTTTAATGAATTAACTTAACACAACTCTGAGCATTCTTAAGATCTTTTTTTAACAATTTTTCACTATAATATTTTGAAGGGTATGACACCTCATCAAATTAGTACCGTGACGACCTCTCGCTGGTCAAGTGGAACCGGAAATAATGACACAGAGGGCGAGTAACTGCAACTAAAGCGGGCAATTATAGCACCAACAAGCAAACACGCATATTTGGAAAAAAGACTTCAGCAACATATACTAGCCCACTTGACCCGACTATCATTCTCAAGATAAATTTAAACGTGACGGGTGCATTGAAGCTTCCAAAATTCCCCATATTCCTCAATAATTTCTGACCGCTAAAAAATAAAATAAAAACACAAGACATTAACACATTTACTATATACTGAAACTAACACAAGTAAAAAAGTTTGAAATTACATATTTATTTTAGACAAGTTTGTTTTATACAGCATCAGTGAGGATATCATGCAAACACTGATGTAAATCTCAGATTCTCAGATCAGTAAAAGACAACATTTATCAGAAGGCTGTGGCCCTTTTTGTGTATTATACTACTACTTTATTATGTAGTAATTTTAACATCACTGGACTATAGAATTGTTTTTAAAATTATTTTTTAACATTTATTCTGGACATATTTAACTTTATGGTCTCTACTAACAGGAGCAGTGCATTCCATCCCTCACCTACTCAATTTCCATTTACTCTAATATAGTGCCATACACTCTAATATTTTGAGCCTGCTTTTTGGTTTTGCTTCTTCCGTCAGCATAAGTAAGTTTAAAAAACCATATGAACAACATGCATGTCTATAAGACAGTAGAGGGTGACAGTTGATTGCCATTGGTTAAGAAAATTGACCAATCAAGTCTGGGTAGAATTTTTTTTTTGGTTTGGTCTACCAGCTAGTTGAGAAATCAGTTCTGGAAAGGGTTTTGTAGTGAAATCATGACAACTGCACTGTTTTTGTTGGTAGAGACCATAAATAAGTTAAATGTGTCAATTTCTTATAGTGAAATCATGAACTTCTTTTATCATCTGTTCAGATTCTGTTGATACTGTTCCCGTGAGAAACAAGCTGTCTGGAAGGTAAATTGTAATTATATGCAGACTACATTAACAAAAAGACTCATTTAAATTGGAATCCTCACTTCAACTGATAACCTGAAGGGTTGTTTCTCCTGACTTATTTTTCCATAGAGTTCAATAGGAAGATGAGTCAGGAGACACAACGCTTAAAGTGATTCATCCATATCTACTGCATATCTGGCAGCAGAGTGATGGTTTGAGGCTCGTTTGATACTGCAGACCCTTGATGACTTACATCCATTTAGCCGATCATGGGTTCCATACTATCCCTGTGTAATTTACAGCTTAATCTAGTCCAACCCCCAATTCCCATAGAAATGCAGAGAGGTTATAGTATCACTTGTAAGAGTACCTGAAAATAAGATATTAAGAGTCTTTTGATATCTTTTTATACCCAGTCATGATAGCATCACCTGTTTACCTGTGGATTGTTCCAAACAAGTGTTTTTTAAAATTCCCAGTCTTTTTTTTGCCCCTGTCCCAACTTTTTGGGAACGTGTTGCAGGCATAAAATTTGGACTTAGCGTATATTTACAAAAATCAATGTGAAACATTAAATGTTCTTTGTACTGTTTTCAATTAAATATATGTAAAAGAGAATTTACAAAACACTGCTTTCTGCTTTTATGTGCATTTTACATACTGTCCCAACTTTTTTGGAATTGGGGTTTGTAGAATGGAACTCAGAGAGATGCCAACACCCACGTGAATGGGCAAAACACTAAACTCTAAGATATCGAACAGACGTAACCGCTTGCAGCAAACAATGGCAACTGTGCAAATGTCTGAATACTTTTGCAAGCAGCTGTAAATGGATAATTGATAAGGTAAATATGAGTCATTAAGGTTCAATCCCGCCAGTTGATACCCCGTTTGAAATTAAGTTAATAAAAAAGATTCCACAGTAAAAGGGGAGAATACCTGTGACCATTCCCTCATGGAGGATCCCATGTATACCAGAGGTGAGCACTGAGAGGCACCCCCCATAAATAAGGGAAACAAAATGGCATTACAGTGCAAGCTCACGCCATTGCAAGCGATGGAAACCTTGTGGGAGGACTTTCCTCGGGTTTAACATAATCCAGTCCACTGAAGTACGCCTCAGCCTTCGGAGAACATAAACTGCTGTTAGAATAGATCAGGCATGAGACCTCTTTGGTTCCCTTGGCCCCTAATTAAAAGGAAATAGTCAATGGTCTAACAAAGGTCAAGAGTGCAAAAGTAGAAAGGGTTAGGGTGTGTCAAATGAACAGTCTGCACAGCTCATAATTCTGTGGCAGGAGCACGCAAGCCAGGGGTATCAAACTCCAGTACTGGATGGCTGCAGTCTCTGCTGGTTTTTGTGATTCACTACAATCAGCAGCCAACTTAGACCTTGGGAACAAGGTGTGTAGACTCTTTAGCTAATCAATGACTTAAATTAAGCACTTAAGTGCAAGAACACATCAAATACCAGCAGACACAGAGACCCTCCAGGATTTTAATTTGTGATCCCTGATGTAAGCTAATGCAGGGAAATTTCAGTTCAGACTGATTTACGGGAATTGTACTGGATAAACATCCCTCACCTTCTTATATGTACTTCTCAGGGGCATCACTAAAATGTGTAGAGAACAGTCTCCCAACAAAACGTAGGGGCATGCAAGACCTGGGGGGGGGGGGGCTACCCTCAAGCATATCTGCAGGTAGAACCCTATAATTCTAAGCTATGTTATAAATTATCATTTAAAGTAGCCCATACTTATACAAAGTCTCAACACCACATTGCATTCTTCAAAGTCGAAAAAGGCGACAGTGAAAAGAACAAGGAAACCTTCATTAGAGAAGTTAAATAGTCGCTGTGCAGATCCTTTGTGTGAAGCCACCCACTCACCCTCCGCAAATTAAACCTCTCCAGCAGTATAAAGTTTACAGAAGAAAACATTCCCCTCTAATAAAAATCTATTCAAGAAACTGCTTTACAGTGTGTTAGAGTTCAGGCCGCCAGGTGAAATCCTTTCTGTGAAGCAGAACATCTTGACTCTGTCTGTTTGGTATGAGGGGACTGACGCTCTGGCTGCTGACTCCATCTTTAACAGATGAGCGGTTACATTCATACAGATTAGTCAACGGAAAGCTGTCCATTGCTCCATCTAAAATAATAATATTGGTAATAACGGTAAATAAATAGGAGAGAAATCAAGCTTGAATCTCAATTTCCTTGGAGCAGAGGGCCACTCTCACCTGTATCCAATTTAGATAGGGACCTCCCCTATCGGATGAAAGGTACGGTAGAATCGAGTGCCCGGGCCCATTGTTTGGGATGTAACCTTTGGAATGAAACAATTTGTGCCTGTGATGGCCTTTTTGGCCTAGGACACGCATGGTAACACCCTCGGCATCAGATGGCAGTCAGAACTGATTTTCTATCATTTGCCAAACAGCACAAACTCATGACATGCTGATGCAGACAGGAAAGGGAAAGGAGTGCCCTTCCCAAAAAAAAAACCCCCATAAAATACTAAAACTAAGAAAAATACCATAGAATGGCAGCAATGTTGCCAGTGGAAAACATTTAATGAAATTGTATGAATCCAGTAATTTAACCGCATAAATCATATTATTTAACTGAATATTTTACTGTTATTTATTGTTATTTACTGTTATAATTTTACTGTTATTTTATGGGATGACTGTTAAATAATGAGTTATAGCTGTTATACTACATGACTTTGACAGTGTTTTTTGTAAAATCCAGTTACAGTTCTTTTTGCAATGTACTGTAAAAAAAAAAAAAACAGTATTTTTTACAGTAAATTGTTTGTAAAAAAATTTCAAAACACTGTCAAAGTGATAGAGAACAATGACAATAACTGATTATTGACAGCCATCCTTGTTAAAATAACAGGATTTATATGTTTTTTGTCAAGTCATTAAATGGTTTTTCACTGGCAACATTGCTGCCTGCCAGTCTTTTCACCGTTTTCTTACAAAGTATTTTTTTACAGTGAACCATACAGTGGGCACAGAATTGCATGGTCACCTTCTGGGTGTGACACTGCTGCCATAACGTTGAGTACAATAGAGTAAATGATGTGTGTGCCATGCATATGTTATTAGTCAGCATGTGAAATGGGCCAACACAATTTAAAATGTCAACAACTTTATTACTGTTGACAAAACATGCCAAGACATCTGAAATATGACAGAATCTTTTTAACTTCCATAAATGTTATACAAACACCTCATACAGCTTTTAAGTTTCTTATGTAAGCTTCAAGTATCATGGTAGCCTGTAACATATTGGCCTACAACATTACATTTATATCAAGAATTAGATGCTTTGTATTGGTTTCATCTGTCTGATTTATAAGATTAGCCATTAATATTAAAAGATGAAACTTTCAAAATCCATTTTCCTGTAAATTTGCAAATCAGTTGGGCTTGTCGGTGCATATACGTATGCAACCTATGTTCCTATGTGTAATCTGGCATCCTTTGGCTGTCTTGAGTGTCTTCACTATCTTTGCAAGGCGTAATGTGTAGGTTACATTGCACAAAAATGCAATACACTTGAAAAAACACATATACAGAAAACACACTACAAATAAAGTTACTATTAAATGTAAAAAATAAATATATAAATAAACTAGAATGGCACTCAGAGAGATGCTACACCCGCATGTGTGCTAATCTGGATCCTAAACATAATATGCAAGGGGCTAAAACTTTGATCTTGCACTGTGAAGGCGGGCATTGACTGATTGGGGGGGGGGGGGGGGGGTCAAGATTCAGGTCATTGCCCAACTGTCAACATTTGCAAAAAGTTTCATCACAATCAGAGTAGAATTGTTCGAGTTATGGATGATAGGGACACAAACACAGACAGACACACACACAGACAGGAGCGAAAACAATACCCCCTGCTTGCGCTATGCGCGCGGGTGTAATAAAATAAAAAAATAAAGAAACTACGGCATTTCAGAATGGGA
Source organism: Synaphobranchus kaupii (assembly GCA_029718625.1). NCBI lineage: Eukaryota > Metazoa > Chordata > Actinopteri > Anguilliformes > Synaphobranchidae > Synaphobranchus > Synaphobranchus kaupii. Next base: position 124,559,414 of record CM056376.1, read on the forward strand.
AATATCCTGCAAGCCAATATATGCAACGTTATCAGAGCGTTATACATTCAAATGCTAGCTACGTTGTAACTCACTCCGTTACTTTATAGTAGTCCAACATTACTCCCGTTGCAACATAAACCCCGGAACTGCCTTGGTCGTTCAGCTCATGTTCAGTACAGTCGGGAGTCGGAAGCGGTCTGAAATATTGTTAATGTTAACACGTATAGCGTGAGCGCTATACAATTTAGTCTACACGTGAAGGAATTGTTGTTGCAGCGCAGTGGCGGGTTATTGAGTTTGGTATGTGGGTGCATAGAATAGTTTTGTTTTGATCGTAGCTAACATTAACCTAATCTTTCTACTGGCTGCTTGCTAAGTGCAGCACGTGGGGTGCTTGCTTGCTAGCTGTCCTGAAAGGAAATGCAGTGAGATCCCATAACATTGCGAGCTCTCTGGCCATCGTGCCCAGTAAAATAGCTGTAGCTATTCTGCCGTTTGTCACTATTGTGTGTAAAATGCTAATAAACCGCACGCACGACAGATGAAACCCTCAGTTATTTTTGCACTTGCAAAGCAATGACTATATGTCTGGCAAATTTCTGGGTAGCCCCCAAGCAAATTCATGTTTTGGCAAACAACGTACAAAATAATGTATGCATACAGTGAATGCAGTAGCCTACACATACACAGATTAAATATTTTGTAAGTCGAGTCGTGACTTGTCTGTAGCGAAGCACTATAGATAACGTAGCGAGGGAGGCAAGGTAACCTTAGCTTAACTTTAGAAAACTATTTGCATTTTGGTGGGGACCAGGGGACATGTTATATCAAAGCTGCTGCTTATTTTGAAACCTGTAGTATTCATTAAATATTTCACTGTGGCAACCAAACGGCTCTCTGTAGTTAGGCTAACGTTACTTAATGTGTGGTTTGGGAACCTTGGCACCCCCAACGAGTCTCGATCATTGCCAATAATATGGACAGCGTGACTGTGACGTCATCCATTGACATTTCATGGGTTTGAGAAAAACCGTTTTGAGGTCTCGAACATATACCCTTGTGTTCAACAGCCAAGAGTGGCAAACCAGCACACATTAGCCATTACCCTCCAAAGTTCCCCACGTCATGTTGACAGATAGGAATAATGAATAAAGGGACTATATTTGCATGCTTGGATGTATTTTTGTATAATTTCTCCCCCAATCCCCCCTTTCCGCCTTTGTTCTATTCCCTGGTTGCTGGCTTGTGACCACCTTGCAGTTTTCCCGTGGTAAGCCAGCAGAGTCATTCATCAGCTACGATCACATGGTCACGCTGGGCTGATCGGAGCAATGGCCCGACCGCAAAGAGCGCGCTCTGTTACCCTCTCTGAGGTCTCTTGATGCTAAGGCAGGTGAATTGTACATGGGAAGAAGCACAGGCTATAAAGTAGCCTCTGCATCATCACAAAGGCTTTTCAGGAGTGTAGTGCAGTGAGTGATACCATGCAACTAACCAGTTTATAACATGCTGCTAACAGGCACAGATATAGGATACAAAATGTGATCACATCTGTACACCCACTTTCTGGACTTGGTTATGACTTGCAATTTTGAATATTTCTTACACATTTTTACTCTGGAAACATAGCACTTACCAAGTGAATAATAATAATGATAATAATAATGTTTTCTAAGTTCTAATCATTTTGTAACCACACTACGTACATCCAAGAGGCTACATTAGTTAATTCAGGACAGTGATTGGCTGAAATCGTGCGTGTAACTTTATATGGCTAGCTGAAGGGTAGTTCGTATACAAACCGGCCTCTAGTTGAGTAGCTCTGATTTTTGGCATTTAAAGTGCCAGTCATTTATTCACATGTTAAAATAAACATGGCAGTGGTGATGATGATGATGATGATGATGAATACTCTGTCTTCTCAGGCAGCACAGGGCCCTTCAGCATGTCGACTGGTTACCAGGAGGAGGAGGAGTATGAAGATGAGCTGTACCGGGAAGATGAAGGCTCCGGGTCTTCAGGGACTGAAAGTGAGGTGGAGATGTGGCTCTACAGCCAGCTGCACTACTCCGCTGGCTTGGGACAGAGAGAGGAAGAGGACGAGGACGAGGAAGGGCAACGGCAGGGGGAGACGGGAGACGTGGAAGGGGCCTGCGCTGCAGCGGGCCGAGATCCGGCTGCAGGCCCTTCTTCACGCCTCGCCCCAGAGCACGCAGACCAGCAGTGGAGCTCGGACAAAGACTCGGATCTGGACCCTGATTCTGACGGAGTGGAGAGCTGGATGATCTTGGACGGGGAGGAGCGGGAAGAAGACTGCAACATCCTGCTCAATGTGGAATTCAGGAGTAGCAGCAGCAGCAGCAGCTCTGCAGGTAAGGGCACTGCCACAGAAACCACGTTTGCACCAAGTGTCTAATATACCAGCCATTTAAGGACAACTGTTACGGTAGGTTAAGAGCCTTTAATAGAAATCCCGTTAGACACAATGCATCTCCATAAACTGGCACTGAGAGACCTGCACTGATATGGGTTCTCACTCATATATTTGCTCAAATAACATTATTATTACTATTATTATTATTATTATTAGTTTTTATTTGTCTTTCACAAAATGAAACAAAAGAAGCAAAATTCAACCAAAGGCTAAAAAAATAAAAATAGAAAGAGATAGCACACAGTCACTGTTACAGAGCACTCTGCCGATAAAGCAACAGTAACATGCTCACGCCGAGCTGCAGGAGATTCCAGCTCTGGAATCTAATCTAAACCCTGCAAACGCGGGGGGATACCTTCCTTCAATCGCTGCGATTTCCCTTTCCTGATAAGAAGATAGCGCAGGTTACTTCATTCAAGGAAGAGGGAGCACCCCCGACACACATACAGAGAGATGTGACGGCAGGCCGGGAGTAATCCTGGCAGTATCCTAAGAGGCCGGGAGTAATCCTGGCAGTATCCTTTTTTTTTAAATTAGTTTTTCTGATTTTTCCCCATTTTTCTCCCAATTTAGTAGCCAATTGAACCCCTATTCTATTTCAATTCCCCCCGTGGAGCAACCGCTAGAGAATCACCGCTACACAACCCCGTCAGCCGGCGGTAGGACGGGAGGGCGCCACGTCCTCTTCAGGGCGCAACTCCTCCGAGCTCCTGACCGTGATTCCAGCCCGCCCAGGGCCGCTATGCGCGCAGCGATTCTCTCCGAGCCCCTCCCCCCACCCGGAAGCAGCCGCCAATTGCTGCTTCCACAGGGCGCCGGCCATGCTCGGATCTGGCATGACCGGGGCGCGAACCCCGATCCTCGGAGTACAACCGCACCGACTGAAAGTCGGCGCTTTTTACCGCTGTACCACCGCGACGGCCTCCTGGCAGTATCCTAAGAGGCCGGGAGTAATCCAGGCAGTATCCTAAGAGGCCGGGAGTAATCCAGGCAGTATCCTAAGAGGCCGGGAGTAATCCTGGCAGTATCCTAAGAGGCCGGGAGTAATCCAGGCAGTATCCTAAGAGGCCGGGAGTAATCCTGGCAGTATCCTAAGAGGCCGGGAGTAATCCTGGCAGTATCCTAAGAGGCCGGGAGTAATCCTGGCAGTATCCTAAGAGGCCGGGAGTAATCCTGGCAGTATCCTAAGAGGCCGGGAGTAATCCTGGCAGTATCCTGAGCAGCTGGCTGCAGTCCCTTAGGCTCTGTTCCCTTGAGTGAAGTCATGGTGAGAGCATTTGCGCCCATCAAAGACGGGGCCCTGGACAGATATCTCTCGCACTGCTGTGCGTCCCACACAGGGGAGAAAGAGCCTCATCCCCCTGCAAGTTTGTGGGCATGATTTGATCCACGGTTTTGTAAAGAAGCCAAATTGTTTGTTTTTTTGTTGTTTTTTTTCTGACTAGGTTGCATCCAGTAGGTTTTTTGTCTTTGTTCTATGGTGAGATCCGATATGTTTGGTTTTAAGAATAAAACTGTTAGTGGCTAACAGTTAAGCGGTTTGTAGTTTGCATATAATTTAGTGAAAATTTTAAGTTGTTAGATGTTAATAGGTACACGCATATTTATAGGCGCACATTTATACCTTTCCTTTCTATCCCTATTGTTGGCTGGTGAAGTCTGGTGACTGAGAAGAAGCCATTTGTGAGCAGTCAGGTGACTGGGGAGAAGGTATAAGAAGGCCCATTTTTGAATACCCTGCCCAGTTTTATTTTTTATTTTTGGCAGAGACTCAGTTTGGAACACATTGGGTGCTCTGGTTGCTACAGGCCTCAAATGCTGCTTGTTAGCTAACATTGTTTGGGGTTCACTGCCTTGAAGAGTCTCTGTTGGCCTGGTGTTGACTGGCCAACTTTAGATTGTCTAGTGTTGTTTTGTTTTGATGATTCCAAGTTTCCAACCAAAGAAAAACTACCTCTGAACCTCTGAAGACTCTTCCATAGAGAGAAGCTGGAGATGGTCCCTCACGAAACACATGCTTGAGCTGGACTCAGCTAGCCCTCAACCAGAGTGGTGAGAACATAGACCATAGAAAAATAGGGTGAGAACTGCACCGACCCCTCTATCTCCAGCCAGCTTCTTTTTTCTCTGTTTTGTTTCCACCTACATGCCTACATTAGACACACAAACACTCTTTGTTAGGGAAGAGCTTTGTTTGATATTAGGTTAGACAGCAGTGAATGCTGACTTTTACAGATGTCACTGAATTATGTATGCTGCCACTTGGTTTCATATATTTCCACTAAAATGTCCACACACAGTGCCTTCTTGGGCCCAGTTGAGTCAGTATTCATTCCATCCGTAATCTAACTGTCTTATTCCTAGTCAGGGTCATGGGGCGGTTGGGCTGGGGCCTATCCCAGCATGCATTGGGCGCGAGGCAGGAATACACCTTGGACAGGTCGCCATCGCAAGACACTCGCACCATTCACTCACACACTCATACCTATGGGCAATTTAGAGTCTCAATCTTTACCTAAATACCTATCTGACAAATAATTTATGTGCAATATAATTTATGTGCAACGTGCAATGTAAGCTATAACGATTACGCAGGGCTGTAAATGGCCATCGATCGAGTTGTGCGCAGCTCTAGTGGTCAGTTGGCACAATTAAGTAATGTAAATGTAGAAAAGTGCCAGTGATCTGTGGATATCCCACCCGACCACTGAATGAAGTAGTGCAGAGAGCAAAGTATTGATATCACAGGGAGCCTAACTCTCTACAGGAGAAACCGGCGCCTTGAGGGCTCATTATGAGGGACATTATAATGCCTGCGGGGGATCTGATGTCTAAAAGTCCTACCTGCTTTTGAAGTGCGATTAAAACCAATGAAGTAGGAGACTACATAGCCCCCCCCCCCCCCCCCCCCCCCCCCCCCGAGGATATTTGGATATTTTTCATTTGACATTTTGCCTGAGGGAGAGTTTTCTGGACACGCGTGTTGAGTAACATTTTTCAACAGCAAATTTGGGAGGTTGCACATAGACACTGCGATTCAGTGTGCGCGTCAGAAAAATATGGCTTGCGCCACAGACCGCTTTCACCGTTTTTGAGAACAAATATTGCATCTTTTTCCCAGTGCTTCGATTGCGAAATCAATCGGCGCAGAGTGGAAGGTGTCTATTGATAAGTAAGCGTCCAAGAGTTTAGCAGCCGTTCGTAGTTTGAACAGCATCTTGTACAGTCAGAGAGAACCTGATAAGTCATCCTGCACTCTGTCGCCAGCAACAGCCCTTTGTGCTGAAGTTGTAATATCGCGTTCCGTTCCCTAATTAAGAGATGGGCTAAGTGGTGTTTCTGTTAGGGTGGGCTTGGAACAGGCTGCTCCCCTGCATGAGGTTCGGGGAGGGTGGCGTAGGGGAGAGAGGGGTGGGGGAGAGGAAGTGTTTTGTATTTTCTTTGCACACATCACTTGTTCTTATGCATTTTTAAAACGATGACGGTTGGCAGAACGGTGCCACATTAGGAAGTGCTTCTGCACGCACACGTGTACACGAAGGGAAGGGTTTCCCTCACAACGGACAAAATGGGGGAGTGCAGAAAAAACAAAAGCAACAAAGAGAGGGAGGGCGAGAGAGGGAAAGCAAGAAAGGAAGCGAGAGGTGCGGACTTAAGTGGGGAAAAATAAACAAAAATTGTGTTTCGCAAATCTCAGAAGATCTAGACGTTATAGTTTAACCTGCAGCCTCAGCAAAACCCCGTCTTTTTTTTTTGCCTATTTTCCACTCATGCCCCCCCTCCCCACCCCCACGAACTGCATCCGGCTCTCTTTTGTACACCCTCTCTGTCTGTCTTGCCTCATTTAAATTTCCCAGGGCTTTGGGTCTCCAGGCTAGGATTTCTGCAAGAGTGGCCATGGTCATGTGTGTGTGGTGACGGCCCCGCTTAGGTGAGAGTTTCTCCCGGCCTGCTTTTGTTGTGCAGAGAGAGGGGCGAGGCGGCGTCGGCGCTCTTGTCTGCTCGCTCCGTGTGATCTCTGGAGCTTGTCCCCAGTCCCCCGGCCCTGGGCCCTGCACATCAGCGCCCCAGGAGACAGAGAGCAGCTCCCCGAAACACAGAGCCAGAGAAGGGGGCCTCTTCACGAACAAATAAATGTATTTAAATTAAAATAAACATAGATAAATACATATTGTTTTCACATACTCATGCAATTTAACTGATTTGAAATCGCTTTGAGGTTTACAGAGAATTTTGTTAATGAATGTTTAATAGTGAACTCCAAAGGGAAGCTCGTATTTGTTGTAGGCTACCATACAGGGTGTCATGATAACACAGGCGAAGACAGTTTATCACGGGGCGAGACCACGCACACCATGTTTCTTCCTGTCTTGGCTAAAGAGGTTCAGCGATAGCTGCCCGTTATGTATATTCATGAGCAGACAGGCTCGAAACATATTTTGGTTCTGAGTGATTGGCTGTGTACATTATCATTTCTGCGCTTATCCGTGGCGATTAGAATCAGAACCCCAACAAGTAGTGGTCTTGCCGCTAATGAATATTCACGGGAGCCAGTCCTCCCCCCGAAGCTCTTCGGGCTCAACAATGCACGGAGAGCACTTTCAACGTAAAGTTTGGAAAGTCTGACATCTCGTTACCGGTGATACAGCGGCGCACGTTAGCGCGCCGCGCGAGCTCCAGGTGTACCTGTGGCTTTGCCACTGAGCCGTGAGAGAAAACACGTCTGCCACTCTCGAAAACCGCTCTCTGTTCATCAAGTCAGACCGATCCAGGCGGTTAACCGTGGGCGCGCCCGACTGAACGCGCGCGAAACGCGGAAATGCTCAGGGTTCGGGAACATATGCGACATGATTGATTATTTAGCCGTCTCTCCCCGTAGCCTCGCTCCTCGAACAGCTTGCGCGCGGCGTTCACGCCCGGCACTTTCAATATGGCTCTCACTTGAAGAGGACACCGCCAAACAGCCTGCTTGCCACAGTCACACGCATCTCCTGCACACTTCAGCAACTCCCTGACACAGGTTTTTGTATTCCAATCAATCTGCTGTACGTAATTGTTAGTCGTTAATTGTGGGAAAACATTTTTGTTTTCCACGCAAATTTCTGTTCAAGAAAAGACCGACTGAAGCTTGACTCAGTCAGAATCACAGTTCCCTGAATACAACAATGTACATTTCATACAGGTTCACATGGCAGCGGTCTCCAAACTGCGAGACAGGTTGGGTTAGTCAACAAGATACTTGTGAAATCTGTATATTACAACAAATTTGGTCAGCTGACTGGAGTGATATTTATTTTTAATGACGACATGTGTTTGGGTAGCGTGAGAGAGTGGAACAGAGCCTGAAAGCGTGTGTCTCACGCCAAAAGCATGAGAGTTGCCAGCCCTCATTACACAATTTCCATTAAACTCTTCTCTAGTTGCATTAGCTGCAGGGGTTAAAGTGCACATACATCCAGCGTCCAAAATGTTAGACTACATTGTAATAAGGGGTGAGTTACAAAAAATGTTTTCTCTCGGTGGGTCATGGGTTAAATAGTTTGGGACCACTGTTGGAGAGGGGAGTCGATAAGTGTGGAGAGGTACCAAAGAATGCTTGTGGCTGTGTAGTAGAAAATAATGCTTATGACTGGTTGATGAACTGTACCTCAAGCATCATTGAGGAACCATCTATTAGACACAGATAGGTGTGTTTTTGTTTCCAGGGCTGAATCTCTTGCTTCATGCAGTTTGGCAAGAATGCGGTCCTAGAGCCCCATTGTTAAAGGCCCAGTCGGGCGCAGTAGATCGGACACTGCCGCATGCGTTTCTGTCTGTGGGAAGGAGGTGAACTTATTGCTTGTGACAGATTGTCTAAAACGGCCCTATTGACGAACTATCAGCCGGGCACAGCCGCCGGGCACAGCCGCCGGGCACAGCCGCCGGGCACGCGGCGGATGGCGTCAATGGAAGACGACCGCGTGTGACGCGCTTGTGTCTCCGTAACGGCGATTTGTTATCCCGGTGACATTGCTTCTATTTGTATGGGCCTCCTCCTCCTCCTCCTCCCCTGTCCGTTCTCTAAATCCATTTCCTTGTGCGTAACGAGCACCGCCTCGAGCCCTGGGAAAAACATGGCCACTCCCTGCTACCCCCCTGGTCTGCACCCCTCCTCCGCCACCCATCCCTCATCCCGTAAGCGGTCGCCATGCTTACCGCCAGTTACCCCCTGCCCCCCCCCCCCCCCCCCCCTCCCATCCCCCAGCCCTAGGCAAGTCCTCAGGTCAGTCACAAGGCCAGAGAGATCTGCTATAAATATTACAATCAGAGCTTAGAGGTGGAGACCAGCGCTCACCAGCAGTCAGCGCCTGGTTCCCTCAACAGCCGTGACTTTATAATAATATGGGAGCTCATTTGCGACACAAAACCTGTGTAGCCACGATGCAAGGGCTGTACACACACAACATGGCCGGTCCTCATAAGGTTTTTTTTTTCCATGTGCAACAACAGTCTTTCCCTGGGGTCTGTTTTCTAATTGAGCGTAGCTTTTTAGATTTCTTTCACAGATGGACCATGGCTGGTTGGAAGCCAGAGGAATGACCAATTTTAATTGGAAAGAGAGGGACAACATTGCCCTTTGATTCTTGTCACTTGCTGTCCCTAGAATCTGATCTAAGAAGCAGAGACAGCAGTGATTCCTTGTGTTTATCTGCTCTGGTTACCAGTGCTACCAAATCAAACTGTGCACAATCAGTGTGTGAAGAGGAGCTTTCCCTCCTCTTCTGTCTGAAGAAGAGTCATGTTTATACAGTACCACACACACACACACACACACACACACACACGCACATGCACATAACTGCACACCTCAAAGACACAACATGCATATGCATCCACACACTACATAAGCACACAAACACACACCCCCATACCATCAAAGCACACATTCAGACGGGTATATAGTGGCACCACTTGAACACACTCAGACACACACACACACACACACACACACATTACATGAGCACACACAAACACCGCTTGCATTGATATACACACAAGCGCACAGGCAGAGAGACCACAAAGACACACGCATGCCAGTCACGGTCACGACACACAATCACGTACACACTTCTGTGTACCTGCATGCTATTGCAAGTGTGAACCGTACCCATGCGTTATCGAGTATGTGATATTTGCCGGTTTGTTATCGTGCGTGCGGTTGCGTCTGCGTAGTTTAGAGTGTGTGGAGTTTACCTGTCCGTTATCACACTGCTATGCTTGCGTGTGCAGTTTGGGCCTGTGTGTTACCATGTGCGGAGGTTATCGCATGTAGCTATGCCTGCGTGTTATCACGTGTGCAGTTTGGGCCTGTGTGTTACCATGTGCGGAGGTTATCGCATGTAGCTATGCCTGCGTGTTATCACGTGTGCAGTTTGGGCCTGTGTGTTACCATGTGCGGAGGTTATCACACGCGGCTCTGCCCGCGTGTTATCACGTGTGCAGTTTGGGCCTGTGTGTTACCATATGCAGAGTTGTGCTCATGCTATTGCGTGTGGGTCGTGTGCCCAGCGCGTGTGCCCGGGAACGTCAGAATGCAGGCTGAGGTTTCGGAGATAAAAACGAGTCAGATCCGTCAGTAACCTGTCGGCAAAAAGAACCTCAGCTGCCGGAAAGCAAAAAAAATTTAAAAATCCCAAATCCGTCCAGGATATCCAATTTGCCACCACAACCCAGTGGAGGGTCAAACTGGGGACCCCTGGGGCAAAGTGGCTGATTGGGGTGCAGTGGGTGGGGTGGGGGTTCCCGTCTCCAGTGAACCGGAACAGGCCGTCCCAGAGACAACGCCGGCGGCCCGTGTGGGCCCTCTTTTTTTCTTTTTTTTTTCTTTTCTTTTTTTTTTGGGATCCTGCCTCAACTTGAATTGCTGAACCCCGACACCGGTCACACTTTTTTCTCTCTCTCCGTCTCTCTCCCTTTCCCCTTTGTTGTCCTCCTCCCCTCGTCTCCGTCCCGCTCGGCGCACACCAAACTTTGTTAAGAGCTCTCGTCTGGGAGCCCCCAGTCGCGGGCTGGGAGCCGCCTGGGCGAGCGTGTGTTTGTGTGTTAGTGCGTTCCGAGTGCGTGCGAGGTCGGGGACGGGAGATTCTCGAAGGGGGGGAAGGTAAGACCCAGTTTACTTTCGGCTTTCTGATCAGAACGGGTGCGGGCCGGGTTTCGGCCAGCCCAGGGGGAAGCTGTAGGATACCTGGCGGGGCAATTCTCTTAGGCCATTCTGGCTCTAGAAAATACTTCTCTCCTCCTCTCTTCCTCCTCTCCTCCTCTCCTCCTTTCCCTCTCTCAGACCTGCACTCTGACCCTTAGTCTCCCTTCATAAGCACTAACGTACTCCTATAGAACTGAAAAAAACAGTCAATCAGTTTTGTGTTTTCCATGTATTACAGAGAGTGAACATCGGCATCCAGTTTTCTGGTGTATTTATGCTGCTAGCAATGGATGTACAGTATTTTTGCAATGAAAAACTGTGTTTTATATGATTAAATAGTATTGTAATAGTGTTATAATATTTTCAGTATTTGCTTTTTATCTGTTGTTAGTGAGTGTTTGGTGTGGTGAATATGTTTACAGTTAACTTCTATTTCACTGAGACCGCTGTTGTGTTATTGTATTGAGTATTTTCCTTTAGGCATTATAGCCAGAACCTGACACATATCCAGTTTACTGTAGTATGCTATAGCATACTACAGCTACGGAGATGCAGTTTAGACTATTTCTGAAGCGGAAAATAATGCCCTTCTGTTTTCTCCTCCATAAAGTCTACCGTCTTGTCCCACTTTGAAATGCCCGCTCTGTTGAATGTTATTTACACTGTAATTGTGTCTGTGGAGCTTTGCGGAAAATTTCCCCTCGTTATAGAGTGATGGATGTGTATAGATTTGCATGCCTGTGATCACAGTATGTACCAGAACATACATTTTGTGCAGGGTATGTTTTATTCAGTATTATTTCACATTGCAGAATATGCGTAGTGTTTAGTTTTACTGTTTTACTGTGTTTGTGCATGCATGTGCATATGTGTGTGCTTGTGTGTGTGTGTGTGTGTGTGTGTGTGTGTGTGTGTGTGTGTACATTGTCTATGTACACATGCACCGTATATGTGTATGCACATATGGATGTGGGCCTATGTGTATTTGTGGTTGGTATTATGTGTGCATGGATGTTTATGATATACCGTTTATCCATGGGCACGTTTGTGTATGTACATTGCGTGTATGCACACTTATATTTTTACCTTTCTGGGTGTGAAGTTTGTGTGTGTTGAGTACGCGTGTGCGTTTTTTTTACATACAAGTGTGCGCCTTAAAGCGTGTGTGCGGGAGTACGCAGTAAAATGTCCAGTGTCAATTCAACTCTAACCGAGTTTGAGTCCAATTGGGACCACGTGTACACGGTAAGAGTTAATTTAAGACTGGACATTGTACTGTGTATGTGCACATCACTGATAGGTCATTCCTTCTGTCCATGCCCTGTGTTCTCTTCCCTTGTGTTGGTATATAGGCCTCGGTCAGTGCTGGATGTGGAGGCTCTGACACTGGCAGATGAGGTGTGAGTGGCTACATCTGTTATACGTCCATTTATGGATGGTACACCTGACTGCTAGTGTCTGCTGAAGTGAAGGGTATAATTTTGATGGCAGAACAGGTTTAATTTCCTTTTTTATTTTATCTTAATGAAAACAAACAAGGGAAGCATTTGGTGTTCTTCACAAACGGTTCGGCTGGACCGTAGCAGTAACAACAATAGCAGGAATCGCGTATGAAGACGACGTACACGAGCTGAGCATTTTGGGCCTGGATGAACGTACAGTACGGAGGAGGGCTTTGTCTCTCAGCGATTTTCTGGTGACTGCGGTGTGATAAGAGCTGTGGTTGCACTGATATGGATCGTCCCTTATCAGGGCTGGCCAGCGCCGCGTTGTGTGGAACTTCACACCCTCTCGCCACACACTGTGTTTGAACAGGCACCAGGCCTGTCGCCACACACAAATGGGAATCAGTGTGTGTGTGTGGGTGGGGTGGGGGTGGGATTTGTTAGTCAAATTTTTTGAAAACCACGTCTATTTTTATTTGTGCCCTTAACTTTAGGCTAAGCTTTTTTTTTTTTGTAATGCGTTTTAAATCACCCACGTGCATGCTTACACGTGTGTGTGTTTGTGTGTACCCTTGATAATGAATAATAAAAAACAGTATAAAATAAATAATACAAGTACTGAGTTCCAGTTATAATATAGCATGTGGAAAATATTCTTTAATACTTCAATTGAATCAACTAAAATAACACTTGTCAAATTATACATTTTAAAAAAGTGTCACAAATATCCACACCCTTTATAACTTTTGTGGAAATGTTTAATTTTCTTTAGTGTTTTTGAGATGGATTAATATATTGGGGGGGGGGGGGGGTCTTTGACCTTTCCATATAGCATTACAGCATCCTTCAGATCCTTTAGTCTCCACTTTTCTGCTGCCCTTTTCAATTCAAGCTACACATTTTGATTGGGTTTACGTCCAGAGATGGGGATGACAATTGTGAACCAGTAATTTTGTGGTCAGTTCACCATTTCATGGTTGATTTCGAGGTATGCTTGAGATCATTTTCTTTCTGAAAGATTCATTAGCTAGTTTGAGTTTCCTGGAAAGAGGAAGTAGCCTACTTGCTGAGGTTCATAATCCCATTGATCTAAACAAGTCCCAGGATCAGGAGATGCAAAACAGACTTGTAACATCAGAGATCCACCACCGTATTTCACCATAGGTGTGGTGTCCTTTTCAACACAAACAGATTTTTCTGATATTTTTTCTGCCAAAGCCACCACTGGAGTGAGAAGCCAAAAAGTACCATTTTGGTCTCATTACACCTGGTTGCAGTCAAAGTTTAGATTGCATTTAGCAAGCTCCACTTGCTTATTTTTGTTCATTGCCCACAACAGAGGCTTTTATTCTGGCAACCCTCCCTCTGGCTAGACCTAAGGGCATAGAGGTGGTATATATATTTGGAGGCCGAGATGCAACCAAGTGTTATACGTAGATCTCCAGTTGTGGCCCTTGAATTTTTATTTGCCTCACAAACCACTTGCTTCACTGTGCGTGGAGGGCGGGAGCAAGATGCATTTGTGTCCTCTACCAGGCAGGTTCATCAGCATTCCATGGGTTTAAAATGTCTTCATTACTGACCTAATATTTTTTATGTATTTGTTTGTATTGTAGTTTGTAATCTTGTTTCTTCTGAAATGTCTTTGCCTTTCCCATGGAGACGGAGGACGCATAGACTTTACACGCAAGTTACTCATTTTAATTCCCCAGTGAAACAGAAAGACCTGGGAGGCCACAGTACTGTTTCCTCATATTGAGATGAACTTTAAAAAGAAGTATGTTAATGAAGATTTATTTGGCTTTGGATTTCATTTTGAAGTTCAGTTTTGGAACCACAATTCAATAATTGGTACTTGGCGTCATGGTCCGATGAGGCCCTATTTGTGGCCAAGCACACCAGTGGCTGGTTTGGGCCAGAAGAAGGATGTTAATGTTGAAAGATGTCATACCTGTGTGAAATACGGTGGTGGATCTTTGATGTTATGGAGTTTTTGTTGTTGTTGTAGTATCTATGGGTCCTGGCACTCTTGTTAATGTAAATGGAATCATGAACTGCAGTGAAGTACCAGGGAATTGTGCCCAAAAGCCTAGTATCCTCCAGGAAGTTAAAACTTGGCAGAAAATGGATGGTTCCCAGGCAAACCTCAAAATCTGACCACAAAACCACAGTTTTTCAATGGCCATCTCAGTCTCCAGATTCCAGACTGGGTTTTAATTAAAGAGGGCAGTCCACAAGCGCAGACGAAAGAGTCAGAATAATTTTAAAATATTTCTGATGGACCAATCACTAATCTCATAAAATACAAAGACCACTCAATAGTGGGGTTGTGCACATAGGGGTGGCAATAATTTTGGGGAATAAACCTATTAGGAAATAAATTAGTACTTGTCAAAAAAATTAAAAACATCTCTCTGAACAATTGGATGAGAATGAAATATAAATTTTTTAAAAATGTTTTGAGCATGCTTTATAGCTCATTACCTGTGTTGAATTTTATGCAGCCTGTACATTTTTTGCAACTTTATCAATGGTGTCAATAATGGTGAGAAAATACATTACTTTTTAAACAAAATCTTTTTCTTTGAGCAATTGTATTTGTAAAAAAATATATAGGCCTATAATTTCCATACTTGTTGTTGTTGTTGCATAAAATACTCTTTACCTGTATTGTTTATTTTGTACAGCCTCCTTTAAGGTTGTGGATAATTATGTCCAATAATTTTCAGTCATGTGTGGGCATGTGCATGTGTTAGTGTGTATGTGTGGGTATGCATGTACACACGTGTATGTGTGTCAGACATTTCATAATTGTCTTTTATTTTTATTTTTACTGTCCCATATCGTTTTAAATGCACACATGCTTAAATCAGGTTCTGGTGATTTTACAGTTATTTTGTGCGTTGAGTCATTTTGCATGTTTATTCATGAGAACTCAGTGTTTCCGTGACTAAATGAAAATGTGTTTGAGGCCGAGGGGGATTCTCATTCGTCATGTCTTTCTCGCTCAAAACCAGTCCACTGTAATTGAAGCGGAGTTCTGAGCCTCTTATTAGATTTCTCACCTTGCAGAATCTAAGACAAAGAAATAGTCAATTCTGTGGCCACACACTCATTTTTTGTGAGGACACTTTTTTGATTTTGGAAAAATTTTTATCTTCATTTTACTTCAATTTCCTAACCGTAAAGCAGCAGAAGATAATGGTATACACGCTCAGTCAGTTGAATGTGATTTAATCCCACACATGTCTGTATATTTTGTGTTTGTGTGTGTGTGTGTGTGTTAAATAAATTGATCACAGTCGATCAGAAGCATGCCTTTAAGGTGAAATGTATGACCCGCGGGTCCACGGAACAGGTGTGTTCATCGCGACGGCAAAATGCTCCAGGGTCTTAAGTTGCCATGACAGCGGCATGTGTGCCTCTGTAGCTGTGGCGGATACTGGCGTGTGTGACAAATTGTCGTGAGTTGCGGCCGCTGTCCGTGGTGGCAAGGCAAAAGTCTAGCCGGTATGCACTACGCCCTCTCACTTTATGTGCAAGGACAGTACAGGAACTGTGGGCATCCATTTGCTCACCCATCAATCGGCGTTAACCAGGAATCGAAGGAGACGGGGTGAGCTCACGGCCCCACCCATTTCCCCATTAATACAGTTTAGTGAATTAATACATTGATACAAATATTAACACTGATAATGTGATTTAATACTAATGTGCCTGTTCAATGTTAATTTTACAATTTAATACTAACCTGCCAGTGTAATACTAATGTGTCAGCCTAATACTAATGCTGCAGTTTAATGCTATTGTGCCTGTTTAATACTAATATGTCAGTTAATACTAATGCCAGTTTAATACTCACGTGTCAGTTAATACTAAAGTGCTAGTTTAATACTCACATGTCCGGTAATACTAACATGCCGGTTTAATACTAATGTGTCAGTTAGATGACATCAGATTGCAGTCTAACCACATTGTTTAAAATCTCTGGCTTTTCTGCATACATAGAGTATTTACAGTATCTGACTATACAGTTTTTTTACAGTAGTAGTAAGCCTATATTCAAATTCTAGCATCTGCCAGTGTGCAGGTATTTACCTGATTAGCTGCAGACATTAGTTCTGTGTGTTTGGGGTACAATAAACTGCTTCGATTATATTTGTGTACAATTAATTTAATACAAATGTGCCATTGTTTTTGCTAGGAATCCAGAGTTGTACTGTAACAACAGGCACTGCTCAATGTGCCTTATTTTTTGGCGATACTTTTCAAGAGCTATGGGGGAGGGGCACGACTCCCACACCAAGGCAAGGTGCTCCTACAAGCTGACCAATTTAGCTAACAAGCCCGAGTTTCCAAAAATAATCTAAAGTGAACCAATGTGATATCTCACCATCGCGGGTGAATTGGTCTCATTCCTCATCGTTATAATCCACGGTTTAATGAAAAGGGTACTGAGCGAAAGGACATTTCATCAATAAAGGGATATAATGACAAGAAATACAACATTAATAGTGGAATAATTTTGATCTCGGTTTATTGTTTTTGAATTAGTCGGTGTTACCTGAGAAATAACAGCATGCTCCAGTAACAATTTCCATTCTTAACAAAGCCTGCAGATTCACAGAGTATACAATGCCAGAGAACAGCAACACTCAGATATAATTATGGACATTTTTCTTAAGATGGAAAATCTCATTATCTTCCATATCATTACAGATGTTATAATCAAATATAACATTCGGAAAATATTTAATCTCGAATCTGCATATTTTTGTGCCTCGAACGAAAACAAGTTTGAATTTTGACACTCGGAATTACAGAAGTTAATGTCTTTCTGCCACAATGTAAGACAAACTCTTATACACAAAGCTTCATGTATGGCCACTATATTCTCATGACTGAATGTATTTTTACAATTAGCATGGATTATTCATATTCCATGATGTTATTTTAGCATCTCTATTTTCCTGGTCCTTAACATTGTGAACAAGCTTTTCAAAGAGCTTCACAGGTGCTTCACAGATGACTGCCGAAGTTAACGCATTCAATAACTACCTCTTTTTACTCTTTGACTTAATGGAATAAAACCAGTCCATATATTAACTTTTTTTTTAGTATTCTGCCCACACTATTGGTTTAATCTATTTGGCTTATCTGCATATGCATGAGCATATCATTTTTACAGTATTTGAATATATTGTCTTTTTTTCCAAAAAAAAAAGTACAGTAGGTCTATATTAAAAGCTAACATCTGCCGGCATGCAGGTGTTTGTGCGATTAGCTGCAGGCGTTTGTTCTGTGGATCCGGGGCTCAACAAACCACTTAATTTGTCTGTGTGAACAATTTGAATATCAGCTGTGGCGTGCTTCCTTTTAATATTGAAACTGGCACATAATAAAAATATGTACAGTACATATATATTTGCAATGTACATGTATGTATGCTTTGCACAGACCCTCATATATTTATACTTATTATATGTATATACAATATCTGTCACTTATTAAATCTGTCACCCTAAAAATGGTGGCCTTTGGGATGAACAATGAACATGAGTTAGAATTTAATTTAGAAGAAGCACTCCGTATTTTAGCTGAAATAATTGTGGCAATTTTTGTCAGATTTATTAAAGCACAATGAAGACACATGCATTGTTATGCAAAGAAACTGGAACGTGACCTTATTGCAATAATTAATAATCACTAATGTGTGGTTGAATAGATTTGTTGCTTTCCTTACACACTTTAGTAGCCTACATGCACCCTGCTGTCTTATTTGTATTAAAAGGCACCCAAGTCCAAATTTTGTACATTGGTCTTTTGTTCACTTCACAATTACCATTCAATGTGTACATCTAGCTAGAGCTTTAAACTATCTCTCCTGAAAAGTCATAGTTGTAAATCCAAAAAGTATTTGAAAATGGAGGCAGGGAATGTGTTTATTTTAAAGTAGCAATACCGAGCAAATGGATTGGCCCTCCTTAGGCCTATTTGTAAATGTTTGCTCGGCCAATCAAACATTTTCCCTGAGTTTCAGTTTAACAAAGAACCACCTCAGGAGCCATTTAACCTGACTAGAGGAAGTGAAAAAGACAAACGCCTTGCTCTCTCACAGCCTCCTTTGTCCGCAGGCCTTTGATGGACGCAGACAGCCTCCTCCACCCCTCTGCGCCCCCCCCCCCCCCCCCTCTCTCTGTTGCCTCCTCTTTTCCAAATGCAAGTCCAGAGAAGACACACAAAATGTCAATTACAGTTACCACCAATAATGATACTGATGAAGCGGTCATTTCCTGTTTAATGTAATGATTAGCGCTGTGACAGCGGGAACAAACACCCCATTGTGCCACCTATCTGTTTATTTTTGTTTTTAAGACATTCATGATTTCATTTTTTTAACTGGAATTTGGGGACGGGCGCTTTATTAACTGCTAGCCCAAGGTGCCGATTTAGGAATTAATATTTAATCCGTGGGGCGGATCCTGTAATCGGGGCTCCCCTCCGCGACTGATACGGGGCGCGCTCTTAGGTTTGGGGGAGCCGGAGTCAGCTAACCATGCCGGAGACCGGCATGTCTCTCCGAAAGCCCGCGCAGCAGATGGCACCGGCGGAAACCGGGTTAATTAACGGCAAAGCCGCGGGCTCGCTCCGTGGCTCCCTGCTAAATGGACCGCTTCCGACCGCCTCCTCCCGGCCCACCGCAAGTTCTGTTCGGGGGGCTCAGTTAACAGTAGGCTAATTACTGTCATCATGTGTGTCCTCCCGTAGTGCTCAGTATTCACTGAAGCTTTCGCTCACTGGCCCCCTCCGAGGGCTGTTTGGGGTTTTGAGGCTGTGAACTCTGCGATGTCTGGGCCTTTCCATTTTGTTTAATGTTTACGAAATGAGTCAGGCCCACTGCAGCCCTGGTGACAGAGAAGGGCATGATCCTTTTGCTGGTTGTTTTATCAAAGCAGAAAATTATTTAAACATTAATTACTTAAATGTTTTCTGCATATGCATACAAATAGGTTATGTTTTTGATTTGGACTAAAATTTAAGACCGTATAAGAAATGTATAAAATCGATTCACTCTTGTGAACTGAACTGTGTGATTCCCTCCTGAGATCATCATTATTTGGTCCTCAGATCTTTCTTATTCGCTCCTGAGATGTTTGGGTTCACTTTTGTGATCTGTAGGATTCACCCCTGAGATCTGCACGATTCACTCCTGAGATCTGCGTGATTCACTCCTGAGATCTGTGTGATTCACTCCTGAGATCTGCATTGTTCAGAGAACATGTGATGCAGTGAGTAAGCTCAGATGGGTTTTTCAAGCATAATGAGTGCGCGACACAGTGCCATGGGAGCCAGCGGGGGTGTCAGAGAGACACACCGCATCAGCGTGTGGCTGTCACTAATCTCTCAGACACACCCGTCCCCGCTGGGACCTCTGAAAAACACACCCTGCTATAATTAAGACCTCCTTTGCATACAGAAACTCCGGCACTTTCTGTCGCGGGACGCCCACGGAATGACGGTTTCGCCCAACCTCCAATACCAAAACAACTTTTACTGGATTCCGAGGGGTCGGTCAGGCGTGGACCGGCGGAGGAAGGCACAAGACAGCCAGGTGTTCTTTCAGGGCCCTGCACTGACCAAACTGTCACTGGGAGCCGGGCCGTAGATGGACACAGGCACCAGGCGGGGTAAAACGGAGCTTGCAGCTCTGGGCCCGTCTAGGTCTAGTACAGAGTGGTGGTCAGGGCTCCAGTTTGGAGCCGTGGCCAGAGCAGCAGTGCGTAACGCAGTGAGTTTTTACGCACCAAGTCAGCGCTGGTCTCAATGGTTAATGTCAGTTCCTCTCCATGTGAATTCAAATGAACTTCACAGAGTTGAATTAGCATTGATTGGTTTTGCTGAGCAGGCCAAGAAAGTAGAGGTCACTTTTGTATTGTACAAATACAATATAACTCGGGTGGATGAGGGAGGCGTTCAATTGGAATTCACCAGTGAGTACCACACTTCATTTTTCAGTATACCTATATCAAATTGTGGGTAAAAATCCTGCACTCAAGTGTACCAGTACTTCAGTTATACATTCGGTTCAGTGTATGAATGCAGCACTGTTTCTAAGGCCTGCCACGTGCAGATATACTGCGCGTGTACTGTGAGTTAGGCATAGGCCTAATGCATCCTCAATGTGTCACCACCCAGAATTGCAACCGCAGAGCCGGCCAGCGCATAACGGGTTTCCTCTGCTCATCGCCCTTAATGGGGTGACTGCGCGCGAGGCTCCTGGCTTCCATTTGTTTCACACACACACACACACACACACACACACACACACACACACACACACACACACACACACACCTACGTCCTCCTGCGGGCCGGGTCTCGCGAGGACTGCTGGTGCTGCCGACGGGCAGCTGGGGAGAGCCGGGCCAAACGGAGGTATTTTTAGAGAAACCGTACTGACATCTGAGCGTGCGCCCTGCACCTGGAGCCCCATATTTACGCCACACAGGAAGTCCTTTTTCTTTCTTCGGCTCTGTTGGCGAGAGGTCTCAGACTTGCCACTGGCATCAGCGTCAGTATCAGAATTACTCAGTGAAACCCCGTTTGTGCAATATACCACGGGTACCATGTTTGAAGCCCCATTTGTGTACTGTGCTGTGGGTCCCATCTTTGAAACCCCATTTGTGTACTGTACTATGGGTCCCATATTACTCGCCAATCAGTGATTATCGCGTGGAGCTCCTCCAAGGTGCTGCACTGATAGTCACATAGCTGGGGTCCTTTTGGAAGTTCTCTTGCAACTGTGTTGTTACCCTCCATATTCCTTAGTGGTATTCAGAAACGAATAAAGCAAGTGTAGTTGCAGTTATTTTGTGCTCGTGGATGGTTAGGACAAGGACGGCATTGTTTTGTTTCAGAGTGAGTCACCTGCGAAGCAATGTGTGTGAAAAGTTCTGTTGAAGTTTCAAATAGAGAGCTCTAACCACTTTTTACCCACACACACAGTATAGTGAAAATAGTAAAGATAACACACGGTGTAAGATATGAGGGATGATACACTTCTGAATAAATGTACTGTATATCTCTCTGGTATATGACATTATGTAGCAAAACAATGTTGCATTAAATTGGTCTATTTGTAGGCGTGCATGTTTCCATCAGCTTACATTTAGCAGAACAGTGTCAACATGATTAAACATTTTTAGCTGTGTATATTTAATTGATGAATAAAAACACATTTGTTTTGTGTGTTTTTGGCTGGAAATACAGTACAGTATGATTTGCTAGTCATGTTGCACAAATAGGGCCTGATTTACGAAAACTTTTAGCACACGCAAAACTAATAAAACAACCAATGATTGGTGCAAAAGAAATACCATGACCAATACGGTGTCATGTTATTGGTTTTGCGTGTGCTAAAAGGTTATACACATGCTAGTGGTCTTAGTAAAACGGCCCATAGTGTGTAAATGTTTGTAATGTTTTATGTGTAATGTTATTAAAATGGGGCACCTATAATGTCATATCTTATCTTGGTATGATCTTGATCGTATTGTCAGTTACATATTTCTTCACATTATTTTTTAGCTGTTATAAAATAAAAGGAATATAATTTTTGGAGTCTAACTGAAATGTTAATGATCAATATAAATGATCAATAAAATACAATATACTTATTTACTAGAAAGTATACATATATATGTACGCATGTTTTTGTGTGTGCATGAATATGTGTATATGTGCATGTATATAACATTTTGGCTCATATTCATATTTTTATGACATTAATTTAAAAACAAAATTAATTCTGGCAGAATTAAACATTCTCGGTGGCGGATTTACATCACCGCAGAATTCACAAACAAGCCAATATATAGTAATTATATAGTAAAAATACTCTCAAAGATGATGATGTTTCTCTGATGTTAGTTAGTATAGTTACTTATTCATGCCAATGTTACTGCTCTGTTGTGCCAGTGTCTGTCCTCAGCACTTGTTTTATTCTTTCTGAATTGTTGAGGAAAAATAGAACCTGCGGGTTGCATTATGTATATTTTCCTCCATCTTGCTCTTTTAGTCTTAAATATTTTAGTTTTGCCATAATGTCCTTTTTAAATATCATGTTCATCTGATAATCCTACTTTTTGTTGAAATGTCTTTTTGTTTCTTTATTTGACCATAGTATGTTATTTTCATTAAAAAAAAATAATTATTGTATAATGTTGTAAACGGTGACTTGTATACCTAACCATTTTCTAAAAGTGCTGCAATGTTGTAGATTGTGGCCATTCTTTGATCATACATGGATGTATTAAACAAGCTTAAATGTCTTAAGAAATGCACATATTTATCCAGAGCTCATAAGTCATATAGCTGTTTGTTTTGATCTGCTTTTGCAAGGACTTTATACAGAGTACAGCTGTAAACTACATACATATTTGAAAATATCGTCTTTTGATACGGTCATGTGCATCATGCTTTGGTCACCTGAAGCCATTTGTTTACTTAAAACATACAAACTTAATTTACCTACAAACAAGAGATTGTCCAGAACTGTGTCAAGCCTGGATTTGGATTCCCTAAGAGTCTCTACCTTCACTTAGAAAGCAGTTCCACAGTTTGACAACTCATCCTGATATCTGTGCAGAATTTACCTTCAGCTAGTACCTCCTCCTATGCCCCCGCACACTAATAACAGAACTCAAACTGAAATATCTTTTGTTGTTCATTTTGTTAATCCCTTTTTATAAATTTATAAAAACCTTAGTCAGATCCAAACTTACTCTCCTTTGGCTAAGCCTGAACAGATTAAATATCTTAAGTCTTTCCTCATAACTTTTACATTTTGTACCAGGAATCGGTTTAGCTGATGTATTTATTTATTAATTTTTTATTTTTCACTGATTACCTGTGCATAATTTGTTTGTGATTAAGCACGAGTTGTGTTGAAGTAGAAAGTAGAAGGAGAACAAGATAGGCTAGGAACGAGGGATGGAGAGGAAGGGATGAGACAGAAGGGAGGGGAGGGAAGGGTGAGGTATAGAGAGAGAGAGAGAGAGAGAGAGAGAGAGAGAGAGAGAGAGAGAGAGAGGCAGTGGAGGGCAGAGAGAGCTGCTCTGTTAGCTTGTTCAGTGGAGTGGGGCCTGATCATAAGGTACACTGCCTCTCTCACTCAGAGCCGCACAGAGGAGGATACTGACCAGCCAGGACTTGGCAGTGTGTGCGCGCGTCTCTGTGCCTATGTGTACGTGCACGTATGTGTGCACATGCAGGTGTTGGGTTAATGTGCGTGTGAAACCATTTTCATGGATTCTTTGGGAGAGCCCATGTAGAATACTGGACAGCGGAGCTCCAGACAGGACACTGTCTAGGCCTTGTGTTCTGCATTAACACACAAAGCCCTGGGCTCTTTCGCTATATGTTTCTCACTGATGTCCTATGTCCACAGTGTGTCCCTTATAGATACCCTGTACTCCATAGTATGTCTCTCCTAGATGTCTTGCAATGACCTGTACTGGAATGACCTGTGGTTGACACTTAACTTGGAAAACGGCATACATCAGCATGGAAACTGTGTCATTCAATGCGTCTCATTTTTAACTTCATGGCATGTGGAACTTGGCCCTGGACCTCCAACTTTTATCAAAACAGTTTACTCCCGATTATGACAAGTCAGCATTGTGATTGACAGTTGAATTTAGGAATGCTGTTCTTCAAAAGTAGAAGTATAATCAGGATTGTATAGGACTGATATTCATGTGAATGCAAATTAAATGAACATGTCAGTGGGAATTATTTTTATCCAAAACTAAATACAGAAAAAATGCCTCTTATCTCTGTATTTAAAGTAAGTGAAAAAAGGGGGCCTTTTGTATTCATAAATATTTGATGACCTTCAAGCACCGCTGGCTGTATCAACCGCAACCATTTTCCACAGTGTTTTTTTGGCCTTGATTCGGTCTATTCTAATTTGACATGAAAGCAAAACAAATGTCCATTTACAGTGTTAGTGCCTATATCTTTATATAGGTTGGCGGTAAATTAATTGCAGAGATGCACGCCTTGAGGACAAAGGAGGATTGTGGGTCTGCCAGATGCCCAGCAGGAAAGAGGTCATTATGGATGATGGAAAAGAGCATGTCAGTCCCCTCATTAATTTACTTATTGATATTTATTGCATATTTTGTGTTCTTTTGTGAGATTTCCCAGTTTTCATTTTCGTCAAAAATTATGCAGCATCTAAGGCCTAGCTAATGAAATCAACCTTAAAATGGTTTATGGACTTAGAAAAAACATGTTTGCTAAACATTTTTTAATGATGGATTTGCACAAACTATTTCAGATTGCTACTTCAGCTTTTGGATTTGTAGGTGTTGCATAAACAAAAGTATGTGAGTTACATTAAGTCATCATCAATAAAACAACCAGTTGGAATCGTGCCTGGATTTCATAGTGTAATTTTGGAAATTGTGCGGTATTTCAATTCTATAACAAGTGGAAGGAATTATATGTGTGGAATTGAATTAAATTGAAATACAGAACATTGAGTGTCCACCCACAATAGTGATGACTCACTCTCATAATCTTAACATTCAGCGTTTACTCACGGTAATGATTACTCCATCTTGTGATGTAAGCATGCAGAGTTAGCTCTTTAATCCAGCACCTTATTGTTTGCCATTTTTCTCATGCAGACTTACCTTAAACAAATGACATAGATTAAATGTACTCTTACCCACTAAATTTTAATTGAATTGCAGAACTGTTTCACACTGTGTGTAGATGAGAGAATTTCACTTTGCACAAGAATGACAATTAATCACCTGTGAATTTATTTCTGTACTCGATTCTTCCAAATTAATGACTTTGTTAGAATATCAAAGCCATTCGCTATGAATATATGCATTTACCATAATGGTGTGTGCCTGCATTTGTGTGTGCGTACGTGCCTGTGTGTTGTTGTGTTGTGCTTTTGTTAATATTTGCATAACTTGCATGATAATTCTGCACATTTCTAAAAATGATTTAGATTTTTATTTTTTTTGTTATCCTTCCTTACTTAAACAGATAGGTGTTTATGGTGAAATACGATTTATTTAAAATTTAATTTAGGAAAGTTTTGTTTTGCAGAGATTTTGTTCATTCTTTATAGTACATTTTAGAGAATCACAATAGATCATGTGACTGGCTGATAGGCATTTTCCTTATATACTGTATTTTTTACATGTTTATTTGGCAGGCCTTCTCATCCTCAGGTTTTCCTAAATGTTCTGCCCACGGAGGATATGCTGAGTCTGGGTAGTCTTAGTGCTTGAGGGGGCTTTTGTTTTTACAGGACAAGCTGACAAATTTCAAATCTAAATTGTTAATTTTTAGGTCCTAATTGTAGTGAACACAAATGAGAGTAATCTCTTTATTTTATTAATTTACAAGCATTGTTTGTATGAAGTATATTTACGTGTTAACTTAGTCAATGTCCATTAAGTTTCCGTACATTGGGAAACTGAACAATTAACAGTGCATGTCAACCTTGCCCTCCACCAGTGCAGGCATACACAGGAGGTCGGCACTGAAATCAAGCCCCGGGACACAATGACTCTGCTTTTAATAAGTCAAAGTAACCAGTTGGTTTTGAATGGCGGTGGCCATTGTCATGGGCAGGGAGAAAAATGGAAGTTGTTTACGAGGCGATAAGCGTGACAGAATCTCCCAGCTAAATCTTCTGATATTTATTCAGTATTAGTCCTAATCTAAAATCTCACCCGTTTTTCCCTCCTCTTCTCTTTCCTTTCCATGCACTAGACAGACGTGCCGTGAATCAATGCGCTTTTTTATGAAAAAAAGAGAGAGAGGACAAAAACGAAATGAAATTAAATGAATTGTAATCCAGACTTGTGGATAAACCAGCAGGTATCCTTGATGAGGTGGGTAATGGATTTTTATAAAGCTTTACCTAAAGCAGCTACATTCTAATACGCAGCATTTGGGAGCATTAAGCTAAACTGAGGAAGTGTATTAACATGTTTGTTATATGATCGGCAGAATTCAATTTGCAGATTGAATGCTGTAATGGGATTTCTAGCTTTGTGCAGAATACGGACAGATAGAGAACTGTGAATAGGGAGACCCATCTTAGAGACACCTATAGGTGCTTTAGACCAGCTAGAGCCCATGCATTGTAACCTCCTTTGACTTTGACACTTGCCAGTCAGTCTTAAAAACAGGGCTCAAAATGGGCCATATGATATGCTGTAAAACTAATTACAGTTTGTTTGGCTTAACATTCCCACATATACCATTCATTCATTTGGATGTGCTACTCAACATCTGAGGAAATGAGATGTATTCTTTTAGTTACTGATATAATAATAATGTCTATTCATGTATCACATGACTGAAGCGTATGAACCTCTAGTGGTGAAAACCTATGAGTTATAGCTTCCTTGCTCAACCATTTATTGCTTACTTTTCCTGGTAATATAGTAGTCCCCATAGTAATTCTGAACTTTCCTCATGGACACCACCATGGAAGATTGGATTAGATTGAATAGTTTTTTTCTTTATTTTCTTAGCCATTCCCCAATTTGTAGAGGTCAGTGACCTTTTACCTTGTATTTTCAGACTCTGTCTGACTTCACCCAGACCAATTAATACTGCTATGCATTGCTTAACTCTAGTATGTTCCACACTCTTTTCAAAGTCTTCTGTTAGCTTCCAGACAAGTTAAATCATTTATTGTCTGCAATAAAGCACAGTATTATTAGTACAATATGTGCTGTGACTGTGCAGTTTTGGCTCATGCTGTTTAGCATATTTTAACACTATTTCTTACATTATATCTTTTTTTCTTTTTTAATTTATTGAGGATATGAATAAATCCTGAGCCAGTGAATGGACTTAGTTGGACATTATGGTAGCAAATGCATGCAATGAGATCAGCAACATCATGATCTGAACACTTTAGTAGTTACTTAAAAATGCACATTGAATCAATGTTGATTTTGAAAAAATGATAAATTGCTAAAGAATTTTTAAATTGAGAATGACAACAAAAGAAAGGGGGTAAACACACAAATGGCAAAAAACAAAATGCTCTTAAAAAAAAAAAAGCAAAAAACACAGTGGGAAAAACCAAAAGACTACATGAGTGAAAGTCCCCAAATTCCCACTGCTGTCAGGACCTCCCACTGCAGTCAGTAGAGCAGAAACCTACCCATCTACCGATGCCGACAGAAGACTACCTCTTCTCTATGCCATGGCTCCCCTGACCCTCTTGAAGACCCACCGCCATGGCTTCCCTGACCCTCTTTAGCAACACTTTTTTTCTGTTAGGATTTCCTTTTGGGATAATAACGTTATACTTGTGTAAAGATGGGTTGGCTAGTGGTATTTGCCCTTATTCACATTAGTAGCTATTGATTCTATTAGGCTAACCTTAAACATATTTGTTCTAAATGGGCCTTCTGTGCTTTCTTGGTGGTAGTTCAAATTCCTGAGACAAACACTAATGTTCTCTACTTTTCCCAGTCTCGCTGGATAAGAGTGTCCGTTAACTGTAACATAAAAGTGCAAGACATCAGGCCAACTGTACATAGTTTGAGAGCCTGGCCTTTGAAATCCCATCATTGACCTTTCCCAAAAAAAATGATTAATGGTGGACTCCAATTGTCTTTCCAATAAACGACAATTCTGTATTTAGTTGAATGTGGGTATTAGCCCCAAAAAGAGAGCAATGTAGGCAGACAGGCATATACATAACTTCCAAATCCAATAAAACATGCCATTTTCAGAAAAAAAGTGAACATTGCTGTCTGGTCACCTTTTAACAGAAAGTGCATTCCACAGAGCACAAAAATATTAATTTTTTTGTGCTGTCGAATCTACAAAATCATGTTTAAAAATAACATTCCCAGTTTGGTGAAAACGCTGGTGGACAGGTTCTTCATGTTTGTTGCGATGCGCGTCTGAGAGAACTTCAGTGTTCTCAGAAAAGTGAAATCAGATTTTATTGTATTATCTGATTATTATTGTATTGTAGTATTATTATTGAGGCTGAGCAGTGGCATCCACTTTGAGATACTGGCCTTGGCCTGTCTCTCATATGGGTCCAGAAGTTTCTGGCGTAAAATAATAGGGGCAGAATGGTCCAAAAAATAGTAATAATAATTTTTTGAATCTCGTCCGAGCGCTGCTGTCCACAGATACACCATCTTTCTTGTCGTCCACTGCCCTAGAATGTGCCAAACTATTTTAAAACCAGAAATTTTAAGACAATTAAATATGCTTTACAGCAGTTGTCATAACTGATTAAGCCGGACATGCACATTAAATACAACTCGGAGCAGTAAGTGTCAGATACTTAATTAAACATGACAGTGTAAAAATTTGGTTAAGGTCTGGAGCAGTCAGCGGACGAGATCAGGAATCTCTTTTTGGGCTTTTCTGCTCCTCTCCAGCTGTAGACTTCTCCAGAGATTTTGGAAACAGTTTGTGACATTTGTGAGAAAATATCAACAAAATATGCCACAAATTGAATCACTTTAAAGATCACCCTGACATTTGTTTTAACACTTGTTTCCCAATATAAGGGTATTGTTGCACAAAGATTCTCATTACTTTGTCTGTCCTTACTTAAGAAAGTTGCAATATTAGTGTGCATTTGGTTGGAACACTACACTGTTAGTATTAGAGTATAATCGGTGTGATGCGTAGGGGAACGTGTGCAGACGTTAGGCATGCGTGGTGTGTGCTTGCAGCTTTCTCCCTCATGAAGTGATCCATTTTGTGGGTGGAAAATGCATTTGGCTTCCATGCTGTGTGTGTGTGTGTGCGTGCGTGCGTGCGTGCGTGCGTGCGTGCGTGCGTGCGTGTGCATGTATGCGTGTGTGTATTTTAGGTTTGGTGACTTATAAAAAAATAAAAAATAAAAAAAAACTTAGTTTTAGTTTATTGACCCTTGGGGTTATTATACACTGCCCGACCAAAAAAAAGGTCGCACACTCTAATATTTCGTTGGACCGCCTTTAGCTTTGATTACGGCGCGCATTTGTTGTGGCATTGTTTCGACAACCTTATACAATGTCACAACATTTATTTCCATCCAGAGTAGCATAAGGTTTTGGCTGAGATCTTGTATTGACGACGGGAGAGTCGAACCACTCCGTAAAGTGTTCTCCAGCACATCACAAAGACTTTCAATGGGGTTAAGGTCTGGAATCTGGTGGCTAATTCATGTGTGAAAATGATTCCTCATGCTCCCTGAACCACTCTTTCACAATTTGAGCCCGATTAATCTTGGCATTGTCATCCTGGAATATGCCCATTGATGGGATAACCTGGTCATTCAGTACATTCAGGTACTTCGCTGACTTAATTTTATTACTGCATAATGTTGCTGAGCCTAGACCTGACCAACTGAAGCAACCCCAGATCATAACACTGCCTCCAGAGGCTTGTACAGTGGGCACTATGCATGACGGGTGCAATGGCAACTTTTTTTTTGGCCGGGCAGTGTAATATGCACTACAACTTCTACTGTACTTCATTTAATGAAATTGTGCTTACATGGCATGACAGTTGTGCTTACATGGCATGATTCAGACATGAACACAACATAATGTGAACAGATTGAACACAACACAAGCAAATATAGGCAATCCTTGTTGCGTTTATTGCATTTTGGGGCAGGATGAAGTGAAACGTGAGCCCATTGTGTACATGTATTTGCTGTGACTGGCCTGGGCATATCATGACATGCATAATATCTTAAAGCAAGTAATGTGCAAGTCATCAAGTATTAGCAATACATCTCCCACCCTTAATTGACCCTTAAACAAGCAAGTACACAACTGCTCAGCTGTTAGCATGTGTGCTGTTAGCCTTCAATGAAAAACTGAATGGAGGAATTTTGTGAGGAGAAAATGGAGGGAAGAAACCCCAGAAAAAGAGAAGAAATGAACATGGGAGGGAGGGCAGAGATGGCCCTGGAGGAAGGAGGGGCAGAGGAAATGAATTATTCTATAGTACTGTTATTAAATCCCAATTCAAATAGGCTTGACAGGGTTCTGCTTTTAAATTGCATGCCAAAAAAAGAGACGTTTTATTGATAGAATGCTGTACCATTACCCAATCAGGCATTTCCTATCCCTCCATTGCTACCCTTTTCAAATTTTCATTCTCTATCTGTGAACTATCATATTTCAGTGTATCATTTTATTTCTTATGAATACATTTTTGTGTTTGAAAACACCAGCTGCGGCTACGGCTGTGTGAATATACTGTAAATAAATAAATATGTTGTAACTGTGTCCAATGTGCTGTATAAATTCCCCTTTTTATAAACACAGAAACGATTGCTCCAGAAAAGAGAAACTGCATATTCTTCTTAGTTATGATTTCTGGGCCGCAGAAAGCCAATACAGGGGAGGGCGGTTGATTTTTTATCTAGACGGGTTCCAGCGGTGCGTGAATATATGCGATGCCATTTTACGACCGGTTTATTGATTAGCATATATAATATTTCTGCCTACATCTGCTGTCTTAATTTAAACGGGCCGGTATCAGTGTACGGAGACAATTCCAGCTGCATTATAAAATGTGTGACATTTATTAACTATTGATACTACAGGAATCTGTGACTTGAGCTTCCCTTTGACAGAATGTTTCCTGTCAATCCAAAGAACCGTCATTCAGGGTCTATTTGTGCAATTCTGTAAAAGAGAAGAATTTTGGAGAGAGAGAAATGAGGCAAAAGAGACAATGACGCGGGTGCGGCTCAGCATGTGACGTATGCATGTAGATAAAAGCAAGCATTGCGTGTTCAGTAAAATAACCATGAAAATTACTTTATCAATCTAACGCAAGCACTCGCATTTGTGTAAGTCACAGTAAAGGAAAAATGGTGACCAGGTCTGTGCCAGAAACATGGGAGGAGACCTGTAGGTGGAGGAGGTGGGTGCGAAGAAACGAGGAGGTGGGGCCCAGGGGACCGCCCGACCCCAAGCGTTTCACTTCTCCCTCGGAGATCCCTCTCCATCGCGCCCCCGGTCCCGAACCCCACCACAACACCCCTTGGGGTGAAGAGGGGGCTTCTTCTACTGCGGCTCCAGGAAGCAGCTTTCTGTTGACGCTAAATTTTTTCTTAGCAATTGAGATGGCGGTAAAGGTCCTCAGTAACATCTGTGAATTTTGGTGACGTCATATCTCCACCCAATTTACTGGAAATTCACTATTTTTAAAAAGAATTTGGCTTCCTGTTGACACTCCCATCACTCATTAGATCATCTTCGGGAGGGGTCACCTTTTATCCGTTCTCAACCAGGAGCACCTTTCTACACCAAAATGAAAGTAATTTTTGCTGCCGTGAATAATTGGGTTACCAAAATGTACAGCTGTATATCGGGCAGTACATTATTTTCTCAGGACCGATGTTCACTTTCCAGCTCCCCCATCGAGCCCTTTTTAAGCCTCCCGAAGAATCCCGAGGCAGGGCGACCGCTGCACCTCTAAGTTCCCCGAATTACCCCACCTGTTTCAGTGCCAGAGGATGTTAACCCCCCCCCCCCCCCCCCCCCCCAGTCATGAATACAGGCACATTGGGATACAGTAGGAAAATCTAAATTAAAACTTTAAAGCGCCGTTATTTAATTACCCCAATGGCAGTGGATTTGGGTGGGGGGAGGATGTGTGGGATTATTCTGTTTTTCAATTTCCTTGTGTCGCCGTGGTGAAGAGCGGGCGTCCTCCCCCAGGCCCGCGGCCCCCACTGACAAAGCGCTCACAGATAAATGGCATTATGGTAAATTCCACTTAATGACAAATTTTTAATTTCGCGAACACGGCCCTCTTCTTTGGCGCACTGAATGGAGGCTAATTACAGCGAGATCCGCGGAAAAAATAACCCCTCTCCCACATAGATAATGGCACAAGAAATGTTGCAGATTAATGATGCTATTTATCTTTCTTTTTTTTTCACCCCCACATAATAATAACAATAACAATCATGAAAATTCTATCTTCCTCCAAGCCCGATAGCGGAGCTCCCCGAGGAAAATATTCATAAAAATGAAATTGAAGTCGCAACTCAATGGGTTTATTGAAATATTGTTCCTTTTTTTCTTCAGCGAGAGAGAAGGGGGGGGGGGGGGGGGGGGGGGCGAGGCGAGGGGGAGAGAGAGAAAATGAGGGGCAGAGGTAGAGCGAGCTAAGATGGGAAGAAGGGACTACAGAAGGTATTGGTAGATGGTCTGTGTGTGTGCGTGTGTGTGTGTGTGTGTGTGTGTGTGTGTGTGTGTGTGTGTGTGTGTGTGTGTGTGTGTGCGTGTGGGCGTGCCAGCTAGCGCCTCTCGCACACGTATGTCGACCCTGTTGTGGGATTTTCCTGCACCTGTATACATTCATGTGAAGTGACACACATTAACATTCGTTTACACGATGATACTTATTCGAAGAACGCACCACTGTTTCAAAATAGCAGAGCAATTCAACGGTCCCACCTCTCCCTATATCTTCATTTTAATGGTGTTGGACCCCAGCTTCACCCTGCCTGGTCTCTGTTCACTGTTCACTGTTATAACGTGGCAGAAATGTGCAACTGTGTTCAGGGTTTTTCGTTCAGTATAACCCCCCCCCCCCCCCCACAGAGTACTGGCCCAGCGCTGCGAGCTAAACGGACCCTCTCAGTCCAGGTCCTGCACTGTGCTGTCAGGATGCAGAGGCCCTTAATCAGATCAGGGCTGTATGCTTGTTAGCGGCGGTGTGAAATGGCATTACCAGTTCCCAGCGGGTCCCCTCAGCCGGGCTGCCAGAAAGGAGGAAGCGGCCTCTTGTTAAAGTGTTTGCATTGGGCTCTGAGGAGACGGCGTGCGCCGCGGCGGCCTGGGTATTGAGACGTGCGCGTTTCATCCGCTTCCTATCCCCGCTTGCTCCTGCCCGCTAGAATCCACACACACACACACACACACACACACACACACCCACACACACCACCCCCGCATGGTTCAGTTCTGCTGTGTGGTAGCCGGTTGGAAAGAAAGTCAAATTGCGTGGGAAGTCACCGTGGTATGGACGATTTACTTAAGATAGTCGGCCAAGTTTGAGTTATCAGTGTCTGTCGACACATGGGACCGTTTGACCTCCTGGGTTTTGAGGGAGCCGGGCCCGGCCAGGATATCCATCCTTTATCACGGCGGCTCTGGTGGGCGGGCTTGACAGAATGTTGTGAAGTAGCGTGTAGGAATTCATTAAAGAGCACATATAGCAGGCGTGAATAGATAACGAGGCCCGCGGCTCTGGAATACGCCTCGTCGCGAACCCGCAGAGACCGCGTCAACGTCGACGCCGCCGCGGCTCCCGCGAGGGCCCCCGTCCCGTCACGCGGCCTGTCCGCGCGCTGATTAGAGCGCGCCTTCGCCATGCCGTCGCCATGCCGCGCCCCGCTGGGCGGTAATTGCCCGCCGCAGTGCGCCGTGTGGCAGGGGGGTTTTGACGGGCAGGTCTGGCCACCTGCCCCCAGCTGCCAGGGAAGGGGGAAGGGGGAAGGGGGGAGAGGAGGGGGCTGTCTCAGTATCCAGGCTTTTCCTGTTGGCGTACTCGTTCTGGCACCTCGAGCTCCCCATAGCGCGGTGCCCCCAGCTAGCCGCGCGACTCTGTCGCCGTCGCCCGTTCAACGCTTCGTCCGACACAGCAAGTCCCAGCGCACAATCGTCCACCCGGGCGCGGGCTGTCGTCCTGTTGGGTAGTAATGTCCTGTTGGGCAGTAATGTCCTGTTGGGCAGGGGGTACAGCCAGTGGTCGATTTGTAAGCGTTTTTCAATGGAGATGGTGGGGACTGTGATATCACGTGTACCCAAATCGACCCCTGGGTACAGCTCTCTTCACAGAAATGTGTAGAGAGACCCCCGTGGCCAGCGCAGGTGACCGCTCCTCCACCAGTGTCTCTCTCCTAGCCAGGTACGGCAGCGACAGGCGCTTCCCGTCGGCCGCTCGCCGATAGCGCAGCTCGCCCGCCCGATAGAGATATCAGCGTAATCCATCCGGCTCCGCTCAAGTGCTGTGGAGGAAAAAAACAAAAAAACACAGTAAGCGGAGGGAGCATGAAATGAAATGGAATGTGGCGGTTTAATCCATAATAGGCCTGTAAATGTATCGATCGCGCGGAGCGGTGCGCGGGAGCGCGGGCCTCTATCCCCTCTGCCCGCGCGAGGGGGCCCAGTCGCGGGCCGCCGTCGTCCCCCGCCGACCCCCTGCTCTCGTTTCGCGCGTCGCGTATCCCCGTGGGGGCCCTGCGCCCGGCGCAAGCTCTACCTGAGCAAGGTGCAGCTCGCTCACGCTAACCTCACAGATCATTATTCAGTATCCGTAGGGCCAATAAGGGGCTGTATTTATGGTTTAAAGTTAGGGGGGTCCTTTAGCCATCGGTTCAACTATGACGGCTCAAGGAAAAAACACCCGTTGTCTCACAGGAGCAAGGTTGGCCACTCCCATTATGTGGAGTAAATTTTAGCTTGAACAGACTAACCCACTGGCAGACAGGGACATATTTCACGCCAGAGACAAGTCCTGACCCACTTGTCCTCATTTCTTTTGAATGCAGTCTGCATCCATAAATGAGAATGTGTTGATGGGCACAGTAGTTGTTTAGGAAATGATGAACATGCACATCAAACCAGGTGCTGGGCTGGGCGAACAATTCAGTAGAGCCTGCACACTGGAACTCATTATACACCTCGATGTAGGGTGTACAGTACATCGAGTTCCAGTGTGCGGGTTTTACTGCATTCTTCCACTGCGGTTCTTTACCCTTTAGCTTCAAGAGCAAAACCAGGATGGGCACATGCAGTGATTGGACACACAGTGATAATAATAATAATAATATAACGATTGTTGTTATATTGCATCTTATCTTATGAGAACTTAAGTTATTTAGTGTGTATGCTGTAGTTTACAACAACCTGACATTATCCACACGTGCGATGCCATAAGCAGGCATAAATGCCATTTCTTCTGAAAGAGTAGCCCTCACCTTGTACAGCGTCGGCCCTCGTGGGACGGCTCCCACTTCCTGTTTGGCCCTTTAGGGCTTTAGATCCCGTTGTGCATTGTAACCTGCGCTGAAGACAGATGTAGTGACACAAGGCTTCCGCCCCAGCGTCGGCTCCTGACAGAATCGCCGAACAGGGAGGCCGGCACCATTTTGCCCCGCGGTCATTCACATGCAAAACCGCTCCCTTTTCAAAAAGCCCTGGGGTGTTTGGCTGGAGTGGCTTGCATCTTTCCCGTTGTGTCTAAAGAGAGAATGGCTCGCCTTTTCTTTTAAGGCCTTGATTCGCCCGTGAAAGGAAGCAGCCTCCAATAGAATCAGTAGGGCGATGATTGCCTATGCTAGAGCATAGTTCCATCGGTAAGTTCTGAAAATATAGAATATTGTATTTATATTTGAAGTTAGGCATGTTGCAGAAATCTCTGGATCTCAGTATATGGCCACTCTGGATATGATTTACTAATATGGATAATGTGATATGATTGTGCTGTAACTTGTCTTGAAGTATTCAAATATTCAGTATATAAATTTTTTTGTATGTAAGCATGGGCACACCAAAAGATGTGATATTTTCTAAATTACGCAACCCAGGTGAAGTGTTAAGACTGTATCTACTGGGCATTTACTAACCTTACAAAGAGTTTTTTTTTAAAACTTTAATAAAGTGTGTGCGAGTTAGTATCATTTTCTGGTTGTGTTGGAATATGTTAGTATATTATGCAGTGTGATGGTATATATCTGTGCATGCGGTGGGTTAGTATACAGTGAGCACCATAATTCATTGGACAGTGACACATTTTTTGTTATATTGGTTCTGTACTCTAGCACTGAGTTTGAAATGATGCAATTACAATGAGGTTGAAGTGCAGACTGTCAGCTTTAATTTGTGGGTATTTTCATCAATATCGGATGAACCGTTTAGAAATTATAGAACCTTTTGTACATAGCCCCCCCCCCCCCCCCCCCCCCCCCATTTTCGGGCATCAAAAAATATTGGACAGGGCCGTCGTGGTAGTACAGCGGTAAAAGCGCCGACTTTCAGTCGGTGCGGTTGTGCTCCGAGGATCGGGGTTCGCGCCCCGGTCCTGCCAGATCCGAGCATGGCCGGCGTCCTGTGGGAGCAGCAATTGGCGGCTGCTTCCGCCTAGGGGGGAGGGGCTCAGAGAGAATCGCTGCGCGCATAGCGGCCCTGGGCGTGCTGGAATCACGGTCAGGAGCTAGGAGGAGTCGCGCCCTGAAGAGGACGTGGCGCCCTCCCATCCTACTGCTGGCTGACGGGGTTGTGTAGCAGTGATTCTCTAGCGGTTGCTACACGGGGGGAATTGAATTAGAATAGGGGTTCAATTGGCTACTAAATTGGGAGAAAATGGGGAAAAATCTGAAACAAATTTTAAAAAAAAATATATATAATATTGGACAGTTTAACATAATGTAGAATAAAGTAATTTGCTTGCCATGACTTCCTGATGTCTGTGACTCAACAATATCAAAAGACTCTTGATATCTTATTTTCTGGTACTCCTACAAGCGATACTATAACCTCTCTGCATTTGAATGGATCTCTATGGGAATTGGGGGGTGGGACTAGATTTAGCTGTAAATTACACTGGAACAGTATGGAACACATGGTTGGCTAAATGGCTCTAAGTCAACAAGGGTCTGACGTATCAAACAAGCCTTAAACCATCACTCTGCTGCCAGATATGCAGGGTTTCTTCTCCTGACTTATTTTCCCATAGAGTTCAATAGGAAAATTTGTCAGGAGAAACAACCCTTAAAGTGATCCATCCATATCTACTGCATATCTGGCAGCAGAGTGATGGTTTGAGTACAGAACCAAAATAACAAAAAAATGTGTCAATGTCCAATGAATTATGGTGCTCACTGTATGTGTCTGGTTGTGTATGTGTGTGTAAATGCAGTGTTTTATGTGTGTGTGTGTGTGTGTGTGTGTGTGTGTGTGTGTGTGTGTGTGTGTGTGTGTGTGTGTGTGTGTGTGTGTGTGTGTGTGTGTGTGTGTGTGTGTGTGTGTGTGTGTGTGTGTGTGTACATAGCCTATATGTGAGCGTACTGTGGTAATGGTGCTTTGGTGCTGTGAAGCTGCCGTTCCCTGGCTGGCAGAGCAGAGCAGAGGGACGGAGGCGGTGTACTGTACTGAGCGGCTCGCTCCCCCGCGCTGTGTTTACCAGACTTTAATTAGATTAAGGCCTCTTCACTTGCCCTTTTCTTTGCCCCTCAAAGCCTGGCTAATGCGTTTGCTCCCTGGCCCATGTCCACGCTTTGTTGGCCCGTACATCACCCTCTCTGACCCCCCGTGTTCCTCTCCTTTAGGGCTTTTCTCCTCCGCTCACCCTTTTCACCGGGGCTACACTGACCAGACCTTTTCTTCTCTCCTCTCCCATTCTTCCTCCTTTCAAAGGGGCTCCGAGTGCAGCCGTGTGTGTGAGCGCCAGCGGGCGCGAGCGCGCAAGCGCATGCCCGTGTGTGTGTGTGTGTGTGTGTGTGTGTCCATATTTATATGAATGGTTTTGTGTGTGTGTGTGTGTGTGTGTGTGTGAATGTGAATGATGTGATGTGCAAAGCTGTACAGTGCATTACATTACAAACACAGTGGTTTTCCACACACAGTCCCACTCACACAAACTTGGATGACTGATTTTTGTGCCGCATATAGTTTCTGGATTTTATCAACAGGGAGCCTAAATCCCTTTGTAGAAACAGCAAACCTGTTTGGGCTCTTTCCAATTTAAGGTTAATGTAGGGTGTGGTGCAGCTAACGGGATGCTTTCTGGGCCATACAGGTCAACCATGTTTGGAAATGGGTTCAGCACCACTGGTGAATAACGTGAAGTATGGGACTGACTTATTCCTGCTCTCATAAATACAATTCAAAATGAAATGCGTAGACTCCTCCTTCATACGTAGACTCCTCCTCCATATGTAAACTCCTCCTCCATTTCACTCATAAATACAATTCAAAATTAAATGTGTAGACTCCACCTTTATACGTAGACTCCTCCTCCATTTCACTTATGTTGCTGACAATCTATATAACTGCAATTTGTACGTTCTATGTATTACAATTCATTGGAACACTGTATTCCAGAGAATCCTGATATTTTGACTAAATGTTAAATTAGTTTATGGCCAGAAGTAGTGTTTGTTCGGTGTGTCATGTCACTGGTGAAAAGATATAGATTTTATGTTATAAATTGCTATTAAATTTTAGAAAGTGTCATTAAATTGATACTTAAGATTTTACATGCTGATAGTTTGTCACAAAGGGTAACAGATACAATTTATGCAAACATGTAAATAATAATACTAATAATATGACCAAAAACAAAATGTACTCTATCCAATTTACTTTTATTTGACTTATAATTTAGAATATGTTTAATGGCCTAATATTTTAATATCACACTGTAGCACTGTGCATATTATTGTATGTATTTATATATGTCTGTTTATTGTTCTGAATAATAATTTCTATTGTTATTTTTTTCTGGATACATCACCAACCAAACAGCTCATCTGGTGCTGGTGCCTGTCCTCTGCCTGTTTAACTAGGAGGGATTAATGACTCAGAGCTGTGGGGTCATTCGACTTCCTGTACACACACGCACACGCACGTACACGCGCACACACGATGGTCCACACCCACCCCTCCAAGGCTGACGAGCCCGGCCCCCCCAGCTCCCATTGTTATGTATAGGCTTGCTAATCCCGCTGTGTCTCGGCGGTATCAAACATCACCTCTTCTGGGGGCAGCCTGTCCCCTCTTCCGCTTTCTTTGTGGGGGGAGTGGCCTTAATGGGAGAAGTCAACAGGGCCGTACAAAGGGCCGATTGGGACGGCTGTTTAATCGGGGTCAGCGGGGAGGGGCACGGGGGCTGAGGGGTGAAAGGGGCCGGCCTCGGCGGGGGCTTTGATGTGTTTTCGGGCACAGATGCTCCCCCCCCCCCCCCCCCCGACCCAGTGGGGCGCAGTGAGCCTGCCCGCCCCGGGACGGGGTGAGGCCGCATGGTTACACTTCAGGGGGGTTGTCAGGGGAGACTGGTGAAAGGCTACATAAGCTTTGTGTGTGTATATATATGTTTGTGTGTGTGTGTGTATGTTTGTGTTTGCATGAGTGTATATATGTTTGTGTCTGAGTGTGTGTATATATGTTTGTGTGTGTGTGTGTGTGTGTGTGTGTGTGTGTATATATATATAAATATATACATATATACGTTTGTGTGTGTGTGTGCACGTGTGTTTGTGCGCATGTGCACATATGTGTGTATATTTGGTGGTTGTTTGGTTGTGTGTGTGCGTATGCGTGTGTGTACGTACGTGTTTTATTTGCATTTGGGTGCTTGCATGTGCATGCCTACACACAAGAGTTAATATCTGTGTGTATGTAGCTGTGTATATGTGTGTATACACTTATGTGTGTTTGTGACTGCATGTTGCAGGCACTTACTGTACTGCAGAAGAAGAAAATACCTATAATATTCACTTTCCCCTTTTGCATTTGAGTTGTGTTGTTCATTCTCTTTGATCTTTTGAAGCTAATACGCTTCAATCTCCCCATCTACATCAGGCTGTGTTCCTATTATCCACTATGCCCGGCTCGCTGTGATTGGGGAGCACTTCCTCATGCAGAGCATGCTGGGAAACGATGTGTTCTTAGTGGTGGTGACGGGGAGTCAATGCCACTGTATTTAATCAAACTTATTGGAGCCGTAATCTAATTTTACGACGGTCTCATCGGGCCGAGTGAATTATAAAAGCGTTAATGTGTGCCACCGACGGCTCCTCTCTGTTCAGCGGTGAGGGTCACCTCTGGAGGGTTTGGAAAATAGAGGTGCAGAAGTTGACGCTTTCCTCGGGGGGCGTCTCGGCTATATTTCCTTTATTCCACAGTTTCGAAAGAGAAAATCTCCTCCTCTCCTCTTTATTTCTCCTCCTCTGATATTTCTCTCGTCTCTCCTCTCTCTCTCTCTCTCCCTGGAGAGCCGGTGTTCATGCTTAATTAGCCACACGTACACAGCCGTTCTGTTGTCGCTGGTGCTTGGGACATCAGGCTCCCGGAAACCAGCTTTTCTCCCGTTCAGGCTATTAGTCAGCCCGAATTCATTAGCTGTTCCCCGCTCTGGCACCGCTGACGAACTCGAACCCCCCCCCCCCGCTGGCTTCTGTACAGTCCTATTTTCCTTCTTTTCCTTCTTTTCCTGAGTCTCTCGTTCTATTAATTAGCGTACCTATGAGACAGACAGGTAGCATCTGTCGTGTTTACTCTCTGCTCCCTTGCATTCTCTCTCTCTCTCTCTCTTTCTCTTTCTCTCTCCCCCTCTTTCTTTCTCTCTCTCACTCTCTCTCTATTGGGAAGAGGGGTATTGCAAGAGGGGATGTGCTGGGTTGCCAGGTCCTCTTAGTTGCATGCCCCTTTTTTAATTCCCACCTTAAATAAAAACCGTCGTAACCAGAACCGCTGTGTAAATCTAATCCTGCTGGACCCCATCTATACCGTGATGATTCTCTGGTTAGTGTTTGTCAGAAATACGCAGGGGTCACCTTGAAAAGAAAGCTTTCCACACTGCCAGACAAACTTATGCTCAGAAACATAAGACGGCCTCAATTGTTGTGCGATTGCGGGGTAGCACACACTGAGTGGGTGGAGGTTCACAGACCAAGCACCTCAGTTCCTGCTAGGACCCAACATGGCCGCCCTTTACTGCCACGAGCCTGTGTCCGGTACAGACCCAACGACGGAGGCACCGCCAGCGTTTTGGATGCTGTGAGAGAACTTTCACATTTGAATGCTTGGGCGGTCACCCTCTCTGCGTACTCCGTGTCTGAATAAAGCAAAGAGTACAAAAGGAGCACGGTCTGTCCACTTCCCTTTTAAAAGGAAAGAAAAGTAGGAATGTTTTTATTCTTAAATAGGGGCCTACACAGGCACAGTAGAGGACAAACGGCAGCATGGGCAAGAACAGTGCGAAAGCTACAGTAGCGTTTCCATGCTGCCTTTCAGGCGGTCTCTAGTATTGAAGGGGACAAGACAGGAAAAGGCACCATTGAGATGTGGTATTTTTGATGTGAAGAGGGCTAAAGCTGAATGCCTCAGGCCAGCTGATGCCCAGGTTATTTTGTCACGCTTACCAAAGGGCCTCCGGACAGCGTTTCGTTGTGCAACGCTGCCGCCAGCGTCCAGTAAATTGTCCATTCCCGAGTGACCAGGCTGCACCGTCGTACGAATCCCTTCCTCTTGACCACATCCAAGGCCAGCAGTATTGCCTTCAACCCAAAGCCCCGCTGACCAAAACCCTGTTTTCTGTTGTGTAGAGTAGACTTGTGCAGGCCCTGTTCCCTGCAGCGCAGCGCTCGCGCACACAGAGGTGCGTTCACCACAGGCTTAAAGTGCACAGCGTTAGCCATTTTCTCAGGCAGGATACTGAAAATGGCGTCATGTAATCAGGCCCGTTCTTCTGTTTCTGAGATTACTCGCTCCTGGTGTCATTCACGGTCTGTTCATCTTCATACCATTTCAGAGCAGGAGTTCATCCTCTGTTGGTACCGCCCCCCCCCCCCAAATGCAGTTAAGAGGGGCACATTAAATGAACGTTTCCTTTCCTTTGTGATGAGGCTCTATAGAGAGCCCCAGAACCCCTTTCCATGCACCCCCCCTCCACCTCTTTTCCCTCCAGTGGCCTATTGGCTAGACAAGCTCTAGCTCACACAATTGTTTCTGAGGCCAGCCCACTAACACACACACACACACACACACACACACACACACACACGCACACACATACACACTCCATACTTTTCACTCCCCACACTAGTGTTAAATAAAGCACCTTGTTTTTTTCCCTGTATTATTGTATTGTATTGCACTGTATTGTATTGCATTGCATCCCACTATATAATCACATCCATATATCTTACGTGTAATGTAAAACAGCCTCAAAATGGCCTTTTGTCTGCAGTGGTGGCTGTATACAATCACATGATCTGTAGGTCTCTTCTGAAGCAGGTGCTATTTGGCACACTCCATAGTATCCTCATATGAAGTCCTTGCCTTTGCCTTGGTATTGGAGAATAAATTCAGACTTGTCTTTAATTGTCTTACATATCCACCAGGTGAACCTGTATGGCATACAAAAGAGGCTGTGTCAAATAATCTGTGCCAGTAACATATATCTGTAATTCCCTTCAGTTAAGTTTACTCGCTGTGCTGTGCTGTGCTGTGTTGAGTTCACCACAGCGTTTTCCCAGTCGAGGTTTAAGACTCCACTGATTATTTACAGAGGAGCTATGCTCATCTCTTTGGCAGTCAACTGTGGTGTTAAAGGGATAGTTCAGTTCACTTTTCACAGAGGTTTCTGAAACCTGCTGGCTTTACAATGGCTTGTGTAGCGGCGTTAGTGGCTTGTGTTTTAGAGCAAGAAAATACACACTTCAGGGACCTCCAAAGCAGCTTGCACTTGTATTGCTTAAAACTGAAATAAATTATTGGTGAGAAAGATTCAGAGACATTGCTGGGTTTCTTTTAAGCAGTTAGAGTTACTGTGATAGTATTTTGGGTATTGGCATTGGTGAGGTGCCTATCCTATGTATTGACTGCACTTTGTGATTTACCTCATGTGATTAACTTCAGCTGATGTTTCTTTTTTAACAGAAGATGAAAACAACGCTGACTGGACAGTTTCTGAAAAGGACATGGAGGTATGTGGAATCTTCATTCGATCTGAATTCGACTGCACATGTCACAGGGTCATGGTAAATAATGTCTGAGCAAAACAACCTTTTGTGTGGTTTTAGGCTCAGAATGCCAACCGACGTCCCTCCCTACGACCTACATGCCGCTACTACAATCCCAACCAGAGCGTCACATGCCAGAACTGCAGGAAGACGGGGCATTTCTCCAGGGCCTGCCCCGTTCCAAAGGTACAGTATACAAAGCTAAAAGGTGTAGGCATTTTTACACAAGACTTAACACAAGATGATATAAAACACAAACAACCAAAACCAATTTTGTGCAGCTTCCTAATAAACAGTGGAGATATGCGTATAACAATGTATACATTTCTATAATGTAGAAATGTATAAAAATATACACTGCCTGGCCAAAAAAAAAGTCACACACTCTAATATTTTGTTGGACCGCCTTTAGCTTTTATTATGGCATGCATTCGTCGTGGCATTGTTTCGACAACCTTATGCAATGTCACAACATTTATTTCCGTCCAGAGTTGCATTCAATTTTGGCTGAGATCTTATATTGACAACGGGAGAGTCGAACCACTCCGTAAAGTCTTCTCCAGCACACCCCCAAACACTTTCAATGGGGTTAAGATCAGGACTCTGGTGGCCAATTCATGTATGAAAAATTATTCCTCATGCTCCCTGAACCACTCTTTCACAATTTGAGCCCGATGAATCTTGGCATTGTCGTCCTGGAATATGCCCATTAATGGGATAACCCTGGTCATTCAGTACATTCAGGTAATCAGCTGACTTAATTTTATTGTTGCATAACGTTACTGAGCATAGACCTGACCAGTTGAGGCAACCCCAGATCATAACACTGGCCTCCAGAGGCTTGTACTGTGGGCACTATGCATGACAGGTGCAACGGCGACTTTGCAATGTCTCTGACGAGAATGGTTATATGAGGCATTGGTATATCCAACAACACTTTCCGAGTTCATCCATCGACGAGCCGTGGGCCCCCTTCAAAGCGCACGCTGCTCTAACCTTTGTCTGGCTCCCCTGTGTGCAGAAGTGCGCTTCCTGCTTGCTGTGCGGGAGCGAGGGACACCTCCAGCACGCCTGTCCCCGCAGACACTGCCCCCAACTGCCGCCTGCCCCGGCCACGGCTCGGAGCGCTGCCCCGGAGCTGGCCTACTGGCACAGGC
Organism: Synaphobranchus kaupii; assembly: GCA_029718625.1. NCBI lineage: Eukaryota > Metazoa > Chordata > Actinopteri > Anguilliformes > Synaphobranchidae > Synaphobranchus > Synaphobranchus kaupii. The sequence goes on from CM056376.1 coordinate 124,603,404, forward strand.
GCTGCTGCCGCTGCGGTGCAGCCGGTCACTTCCACGACGTGAGTCCCGCCCCGGACAGCCCCGCGCCCCGCTCCCTCCCCGTCCCCCGTCCCCCTCCCTCTCTCCCGCGCGAGCCCAGCCGAGCCGCCGCTTAATTGACTGTAATGCCTGACCCCGAGGTCAATTACGATTGTGTAAAAATGTAATTGATATAGTCGATCAATTACGGCCTAGTTATGTCTCCGCCATGCTTGATATTTTACAAGTAAACGAGCGCATGAGCCACCGAAGGGTGATTTTAATGACTGCCAATGACAATTACAGAACTCATGTCCCCGATGCCTCAGTGTTTATTACATTTTAATGTAACTGTAATCACTTACACATAATTACACTTCTGACTGAAAACACTGCTTCGAGCTTATCCCCCCTTATTATAATTGTATAAGGTCTGCCCCGCGCGGTTGAGACAATGATATACAGTACTTGTGTCGATATGAACATGTTTGAATCAGTCAATGTGATTTCAGTACGGAGCATTGGGTCTGTGGGAGGGTGTGTTTGCGCTGTGTCTGTGTTTGAGGATGTTACTCTTTTCTTGTTCTCAGTATCGATTTGCCTGTTTTTCATGTATGAGTATTTCAGTTGTCTCTCTCAGCCTCTCTGTTTGTACAAGTGCCTGTGAGAAACATTATATGTGAGTGTTTCTTTGTGAAAATGTTTGTGCTGTTCTGATTGTGTGTGTGTGTGTGTGTGTGTGTGTGTGTGTGTGTTTGCGTTGTTTGTTTGTTTGTGCGAGTGTGTAATGTGAATCCCTGGATGAGAGAATGTTTGTGTTTCCTCTACTGTCTGTAGTGTGTGGTTTCTGTGTGGTGTGGCTCTCTCTCTCTCTCTCTCTCTCTCTCTCTCTCTCTCTCTCTCTCTCTCTCTCTCTCTCTCTCTCTCTCTCTCTCTCTCTCTCTCTCCCTCTCTCCCTCTCTCTCTCGTGTGTATGGCGGGTGGCAGCAGGGCTCTAGTCCCTAGGGCCAGCTCTGTCTCTCATTAAGACAGGCGGTGTGCAGGCCCCAAGTGTGACGTGCTCCGTGTTCAGTGCGCTCTGCTTGTCAGCCCCCACGTACCCGCACCCTGATGTCAGTCTACGTGGGGGGGGGGGGGGGTTCTTTTCAGGATTTGACAAGACAAGCTCTTAAATGGTGTGGGTCACAGCCTGCCCTGTCTGCCACTGCAAACACACTTTCCAAGAGCGCTGTCATTTCGCACACCAGCTCTCTCTCTCTCTCTCTCTCTCCTCTCTCCCTCTCTCTCCCTCGCTCTCCTTTTACCTTCACTTCCAGTCCTCTGCTCTGTCCGTCCGTACGTCTCATCCTTCCTTTATCCCTGTCTCTCCCTCGATTGGTCTCCCTCCTGATGTCCCGCGCTACCCTCCATTCCCCTCTCTTCTGTTCACACACTGCTACTTGTCTTGTTTTACCCTTTACCTCCCACCTTTGGCAATCGTCTTAAACTGCAGTACCACACTCAATTATATTAAACATGTCTTCCACCTCTTTCACCTTCTCGCCCTGCTCGTCTCCTTCAGCTGTGCCATCACCCCCCCTCCCCCTTCTCAGTCTCTGTCTCTGTTCAGTTCTATTCACTATACTTTATTAGCATGCAATACAGTTTGTAAATACTATATTGCCAAATAATAGTACAAGTGCTAAATGAAGAAAAAAAGGCATGACAGACAACCAGTGTACATGACATCATAACAGTATGGTAACTAACGGCAACACATCCTGCCAGCAAATATCATAACAGTATGGTAACTGTAACGGCAATAAATCCTGCCAGCAAATATCATAACAGTATGGTAACTGTAACAGCAATACATCCTGCCAGCAAATACCGCTCACTGTCTTACAATGTATGGCAGTTTTTTCATGGTTTGGAAATGTTTTGTAATTGTATTAAATACAATTATATATCTTAAAATATTGTTCATTATTATCGTATTATAGTAATATATTGTTTTGAGTTTTGACCCATACTGGACTCTTGGCCACAATGATTTTGTCTACCTTTTTGTGTCTGACAATATTTGTTTTAATATTCTTGAAAGAAGGAATGATTCGTTCTGGCAGTTTCGTAACAGTGTTAGTTAGTTCTGAGTTTTTTTGTTTGTTTTAGAATTATGTTGATGAGGTTTAGGGAAATTGACCAAGAGGACTCATTTCTTGACGTTAGACTTTAGACAAATTGTGGTTCTATTTTTGAATACACATAAATGCATGGTTAAAGCAACTTCAAGTCTGATCAGACTAAGGGTGAGCTGACAGTTGGCTCAGAAAATCAGCTTGGTTTGCTATGCTAACTTGTACTCAATCCTCATTCCAGAATCTTTTTACATATAGAATCTTTGTTAGCTGATGACAGCCAGACGTTCTTGAGCCAATCATAGATTAGGTGGGTGCAACACATTCAACACAACTCATTTTATTTTCTGAATGGAATATGCAGGGTAGCCTAAAAGAGTCCAGGTAGGTCTGCCATTTCTCATTCACTATCCAGAAATGAAAGGGAGGAAATGCGATGTTTTCTAAAAAATCAGTAGAAACAAACTTCTGAAGCTTAGACACAGATTGTTATATATTTATTACAGCTCATTAAATAGCACTACTGTTCTCATAAATTTAACCGTACCTTAAGTCATACATTTAACCTTATTGCAGTGCCAGTATTTTTGACACACTAATACAAAATGTTGACACACTAATATAACCACCTTACCCAACTGTAATTGCAGGTGCTGTTGGTAAGATCTGAAGTATTGAGGAAGTTAAGAGTTTTCAAATTGTGCCAAGATTGTAAATACAAGAGAGAGAGAACTAGTCCTCTGCCTTCTGGAGAGTGTATTTTATTCTCTCTGTGCAGACTCAAGCAGTTCGAGCAAGCTACTGTCAGTCCCATGTGATCTGTGCTTCTTGTACTGTAAAAAAAGGTAATTAGTCCCAAAGAATTACAGTCCTGAAGCAGCGGGTTGATATCTATTGGTCCTTAGGGATATTCTTTTGTATTAGCAGTGCGATTTTACAGAATTTTGAAGAAAGGAGTTTAACTAAAAGTCTTCCAATTTAGTTGAGTGTTAACTGAGTGGGCCACACTTTTAAGTTTAACATATCCCAGCAGGCTGGACACTATGAACATTTTAGACCAAATTCTGATATATTTAACAAAACATTTTGATTGCACAGAAAACAAACTTAAGAGGTAATCATAACTCAGGGTGTGTTTAGGTGGTATGTTCTTGAATAAAGCAGGGCTTGATCCTGAGATCAGGGCTTTTTCAAGAGAAGGGGGCTTTTTTTCTGCGGAGAAAACACTGCCCAGTTTCTGACAGTATTGCTCCAGCAGTTTCAGTGGGTGACATCAAGACTACGCTTCCTGTTTAGAGGAGGAATGTAACTGCAATGTTTTATTTTGCACCTGTTTTAGATATAATTGAAGCTACGCATTTGCCTAACACCCATAGGCTGAATATTGTAATATACAGTATGCCTTTGTTACAGACTGAGATTAAAGCTTTCTTTGGTGTACTCTATTGAGAGAATGTGAATAATCTGGGAAGTAAGAATTTGTCAGGATCAGACACTGACAGTCTGGTCCACGAGAAGATAATATAGATTAAGGCAATTGCTGTCATTTAGAAATCAAAGTTTTGACACATGTTTTGACATGACGATTTTAATTCTAGCTGGAACACATTAATGCACATAGTTTAAAAAGTTTTAATCTTTTAAGCAAATACAGGTATGAGCTTCAAATGCAGACATGTTTTCCTTGATTAATAATCCTTGAATTGTAGTTTGGCACTTTTGCCCACCCATATTTGTGAGAACAGGAAAAATAAATAAATAAATACAGATTAAAGCATTAGTCTCTCTGTCAGATTAATATAACGACATGCATTAATTTTTAATGTAATATATTTTTTAATTGACACCAATAAAATTGAGAGAAAAATGTCCTAAGGTTCTACAATGGAAATGAGACACACGAATGCACGCATACACACATAAAGAGAGAGCGAGACATGTATGCACATGTACATATAAATCAAATTGTCAGTATTCTGCATGGATGTTACCAATGAATCAAACTGCCCATGCGGCATTAGTAAATAGGTTTTTATAAAGATGCCAGGATGCATTGGATCCACATACCGTTTCTTCGTGGTGAGCCACTTTACATTCACAGTAGAGTACTGCATCTTACATATTCACAACACTTTTTAGGAGCTAGAAATTGTGCAGTTTTGCACCTGGGTCATTTCTTCCCTGAAAATGCTGTATACTGATATCCTGATATCTTGACAGAAACTGCTGCCTTTAGTCAGAATGCTCACACATGATGTTATACTATATTATGTTATGTTCTGGCTTAATTTACATTCAGTTCTTCACATATTAAGTTCCCAAAATGGAGTGTACTTTAAGCTTTATTTCTTAAAATATGTGCGGTAATTAATTGGTCATGTAATATTAGTTCACTTAATCACAAAAAAGACATGTATACACATCTGAGTCAAAGGGGCAAAGCTTTCAGTAGTGAAAATAATTATTTAAAAGGTTTTTACCTACGCGTTTAGTTTGTTGCAAAATTCATTGCAAAAATTGCAAAAATGTAATAAACAAGATTAATAACTTTACCTATTTGCCTGAAATGTGTACCACTTAAGTCATTTGAAATTTTAGGCATATGATAATGTAATTTTGTGCCTTTCACAAGGTCATTTAATGTTTGACTATTTTAAAATACAACTTCCTGTAGGAAAGTTAAACCAAGACTGTACACTGAGATTCTTTCTGACAGCAAAACAACATTTGTGCCTTTCAATTTAATTTTGTTTGTGATTCTCTGAACAATTTAAGCAAACTGTAATGTGCATTGTGGTGGTCACACAGATATTATAATGTCCTATAAACCCACTCTATTAATTTTGATAAAGAAATAAATGCATTTAGATAAATAGGATATTGCCCTTAAGTCAGTTTCTAGGAGACATTATTGAGTGGCGTCCCTAGCAACAGCAGGGGGATCTTTGTGTGAGTGACTCCACAGCAGGCAAGCCATGCAGCAGGACACAGGGCTCCCCATATTCTTAACTGACTCATCCTAATGAGTGCCTTACTGATAGAAAACACACACATTATACCCATTTCATCGCATATCTTACATTCAGTACCCACATACACATACAGAAGATGTATGGTGATTTTGTGTGTATAAAGTTAGTAAATAGATCAAATAAAACTGTTAGGTGTAACCGTAGACATCATGGTGCAACTGCTTTTTTTCTGGTTGCAGAATTGTACTGCTTACTGCTTATGATAATGTTGGTTACGTTTATCGACTTTCTGACTTGTGTAGGAAATTTTATCAAGCAATTGTTTTGTTGTATATGCAAAGTCATAACTCAATTCAAATTCAAAATATTCCAGTATTCTCACTGATTTTCAGGTTACACTGAATGACATGGGATTGTTTTGTAAAGCATTCCGGGGGGATTAAAGTTAATACAGACAACTATTTCCCATTGGCCAGTGAAGATGTGCGTAAAGTATTCCTCACCACCTATACACGTGTTTCTACCTCTCGAGCATTTAAAAAAAAAGTCATTAGTTAACAAAGTGAGACCTTATATGTAATATATAAATATATCCAATATGTTGTTTAAAACATTTTTAAGAGATGTTTTCGAGGATCTCAAGCCACGTCACATTCTTATATCTTAATATGTTTAAAAGGTTACAACTTTACCCAGCAATAGTTGTGTTGTTTTGCATTTAGGTCATAACAAAATATGTAAATGGGTGCTTTATAAATGGCTGGTATGTCCAACAAAATAATTTCTCTTTTGGTCTTTTTTATAACAGATTTTGTTCTTTCTTTTCTTATTAGCTAAGTAAATGACAGTGTTAAATAATAGCAGAGCCAACAATGGAAAATTAATTGATAAATACTGTGTAGTTTACGGTATTTTTAAAATTGTTTATCTATTTCCTTTAGCTATAGTATTTTCTGCTAAGCATAGTAAACCCGGGACGATCAGTGGCCTTTAAGAGGCTGGCTACGTAAGGGTTAGCAGCATGCTCATCGGCCCGAGAAGCAGCGGAATCCCGCCCTTTCTCCCATCCGCCGCCGCTCCTGGGCACCAGCGCAGGATAAATAGGTGTCTAAACGGATAAATGGGCTAAACGGCTGCACCCCGGGCGTTTCAATTGTGCCGGGATGTAAGAACGACCCGGAGCGAATGTATTAGACACAGCGCGGCTGCTGCGCCCGCTCCGCCGCCGGGGAGCCGATTCTCCGGCTCAGCGTGGTCCTTCCGAGGCCGCCGCCGCGCGCGGGCCGAGGCCAAAGGGCCGCCGTCGCGCGGGCTAATCGGAGCGGCGAGCGGCATCGGCGCGGAGAATCCGCCGTGTCTAGAGCGGCTTGCGTTTGAGAGAGCAGGGAGCGCGCGGCTCGCAAAGGCTCCTGGTTCAATTACCAGGTGGGGCACCGCCATTGTACCCTTGAGCAAGGTACTTAATCTGAACTGCTTCAGAAAATACCCAGGTGTATAAATGGATAATATGTAAAAATAGGTGCTGTGCTAGCCGCCATAGATAAGGACATCTGCTAAGCGTATGTATAATAGATTTAGACGGAAGGGCTCGGATATCTTTAATTAAAAAAGACATTATACGTATGTGTGCGCGTGTGGTTTTGAGGTAAGGCGCTGTGTGTTAAGAGATGTGCGGCGGATGTCTAATTTGAACCCCTTTGCCGTCCCCGTTCCCGCCGATTTTACCTCTGCCCCCTTGCGCTTTGCCCCAGCTCGGCTTGAATTAGGGGCCATCAGCATCGCTCTTTACAAATGAGGAAAGCTTCATCGCCCCCCCCCCCCCTCTCCCCTCCCACCCCACACTCCTTTGTCAGCAAAAAAAGAATAAAAATCTAAAATGGAGCAGATTTGAGCGGCGGTAGTCATCAGATAAACATCAGCTCTACTGAGCGCTACCTAATGGCTTCCTCCTCATTCTGCTTCTCGCGGACATTTCATTAAAGAGAGAGAATGGAAGGAGGGGGGGGGGGGGGGAGGTGGGGAGGAAGGTCGATTCAAACATGCCCCCCTCCCTCCCCTCCTCCTCCTCCTCCTTCTCTTCTGTCTGGAGAAGCTTTTCTTCCCTTGTTCTTTCTTCCTTTCTGTTTGTTTCGTTCTTTATGCATTCCTTTTTTTCCTCTCTCTCCCTTCGTCCCTTTACCCCCCCGCCCCCCAACACTGACTGTCCCTTGGCTGGTGCCCTAGTCCACTGATTGTGCTGTTAGGGCTACGGGGCCATAGGGCTATGGGGTAGAGGGTGGCAGAGCGGGGGGCTCGATGCAGTCGGCTGTTATTGTGTCAAAAGAGGCAAATGAGCGACTGGGGACTACGTCTGGGGCGGATCTTTGTGTTTGTGTTTGTTTAGACGCACACTCAGAGGGGCTGCGTCACACTATCCGTTTGCCCTCCTGCGTGTGTGTGCGTGTACACGTATGTGTGTGTATGCGTTCGTGTGCAAGCGTGTGTGTGCTTGACCCTCTCGTTTCCTGCATTTTTTAATTGTGTGCAAACACAACCAAAGTGTGTTATGACTTTGAATACATACGCACACACTATTTTTTTTAAATGTATTAATTTATCGTTTTGTTCTGTGTGTGTTGTCTTTAGGCCTGCCCAGATATCTGGAGACAGTATCACCTCACTGTAAGTGTTATTTCATTTTCAAAATGTCATTCCATCTTTCCACACTGCTGTGTACCTGTCTACTATCGCCTAACTTTGTTTTCTCCGTCTCATCGCTTGGTGGTTTCTGTCCTGCAATAGTAAAAACCCATCAGTAGTCTGAAGAAAAACATTTTTTTGAAGAAAATTGAATATAAATATTAACCCAGTTGATATTTGTTCACATTAAACTTAACTTTTATAATAAGACTAATGCTCCAAATGATACCTGACTTATTTGTTATTGTGCCTATGTTTATATGCATTATGTACAATCTGTCCGGCTTCTCGTCATCTTTGCCTAATTCGAATAATAATAAAAATAAGACAGGCCTTTTGCTAAATAAAAAGGAAATTATTCATAGATGTATTACATCAGATTTCCTTCTACTATTTACTACTTATTCACAGGGGACATGTTTTAAGCAAGCAGTCTACATTGTTGTCCAGTTTGTACTGTAATGAAAGATTTTAAATGTCACTTAATGCTGACCTTTAAATGTGCAGCAGAAGTTCACTTGCTTCACTTGTTTATGCATTCCCCGCCACGGGGAAACTGCCAATTGAGTTAATATCCCAGCATGCTTAATGTCTGAAAAGCTAGCATGAAAAGCATGAAAGCTAGTTTTGTGCCACTGGGGACATTCAATAGGTTTCTCCACTAAGCTTATATCTTCTTACTTCATAGTCTTTGAAGTACAGATTTCCCACACAGAAAAATGTTCAGCATAATCAACTTTGAGCACCTGTTATCTGCACAGAATACACTTAACACCGTTGGACCTATTTAAACTAGGCTAGAGATTAATTAAATATGTTAGTGTTGAGTTGGGATTGAGTATTTTGCCGTGCCCTGCCTGGTCAAGCTGGCATGACTGGGGACACTATTGCTTTGCACCAGTTGGAGGGATCTAACACCAAAGAGGTGCTCTTACCGTTAGCACTGTTAGCATTTGTTTTAAAAATGCAGGCCTTGTTTGCGTGTACAGTTTCTTTGGAAGAACTGCTGTTTTCTTTCTGGGGTCACACCTACATGTGCAGTACTGGTTTTTCTTTCTGGGGTCACGCCTGCATGTGCAGTACTGGTTTTTCTTTCTGGGGTCACGCCTACATGTGCAGTACTGGTCAAGCAGAGGCCTTCAGATAACCCTTCCAGTGTCTGGGTCTAAATTTATGTATTTATATATGTGTTATATAAAATGGTCTGTATAAAATTGTATGCTTGAAAGTAATGTTTTTGTACATGTTGGATATATGCTGCAGCCTACTTTGATATATTTAAGAGTGTACTCACTGAAATATTCATTGACATTTGCAGGGCTTTTTCAAATTCATATTTAACTGTACATTGGAACATAACATTTTGTCTGTGGAGTGCTGGCACTATCCTCATCACAGTCTACTGAAACTGGGGGGGGTAGTCATTTAGCCCGTTAACTAACTAAATTAATGAGAAAGATTCCTGGAGACAATCTATTTAACCCCCCTCCCCCTCCAAAAAAATAAAAATAATAATTTAAAGCAGTCAGTTTAAAAGCTGGATTTGGCGCAAGGGAGGGGGGGAGAGGTTTCGGGGGGTCACACAAAATGAGACACGGCTCCTTGGGTGGGTTACCGCTCCGACGTTTCGTTTTGAAGTGGCACGTCAGGGCTGACTGGGAGCTCATTAGCATTATTAGTTGGGATTTAATTTGCCGGAGAAAGGGCTACCTGCTTCCAGTAGCTCTCTCTTTGTCTCGCCGCTAATAAACCGCCGCCTCTGACAGCGGGCGAGGCTTCCAGCAGCGGGGTATTTGTGACACTCTGCCAAGGAGATTAGTTCCCCAAATCTCACCTCCCTGCTCCCGCAAAGCCTGCTTTAATAAACAGGGTATCTGGCTGGGTAGCGCCCCCCCGGTCTCCGAGCCCTCACCCTCCTGCCCCAGTCCCTCCCTCTCCCTCTCCCTCTCTCTCTACCTCTCTCCCTCTCTCTCTCTCCCTCCCTCTCCCTCTCCCTCTCTCTCTCTCTCCTTCTCCCTCTCCCTCTCCCTCTACCTCTCTCTCTCCCTCTCCCTCTCCCTCTCTCTCCCTCTCTCTCTCTCTCCCTCTCTCTCTCTCCCTCTCTCTCTCTCCCTCTCCCTCTCTCTCTCTCTCCCTCTCTCTCCCTCTCTACCTCTCCCTCTCCCTCTCTCTCCCTCTCTCTCTCTCTCTCTCTCTCTCTCCCTCTCTCCCTCTCTCTCTCTCTCTCTCCCTCTCTCTCCCCCTCTCTCTCTCTCCCTCTCTCCCTCTCTCCCCCTCTCTCAATCTCTTTTTCCCGCTCTCCCCCTCTCTCTCTCTCTCTCCCTCTCCCTGTCTCCCCTCTCCCTCTCTCTCTCACTTTCTCTCTCTCACTCTTCTCTCACCCTGTCCTCGCTCCCTGTCTCACTCTCTCCATCTTTCTCTCACTCACTCTCTCCATCTTTCTCACTCTCTCCATCTTTCTCTCACTCACTCTCTCCATCTTTCTCTCTCTCTCTTTCTCTCACTCTTCTCTCACCCTGTCATCGCGCCCTGTGTCACTCTCTCCATCTTTCTCTCACTCACTCTCTCCATCTTTCTCACTCTCTCTCTCTCTCTCTCACTTTCTCTCTCTCTCTCTCTCTCTCTCTCACTTTCTCTCACTCTTCTCTCACCCTGTCCTCGCTCCCTGTCTCACTCTCTCCATCTCTCTCTCTCTCTCGTGTTGGCTGCACGAAGCTTGTGTTAAAATTGAGCAGCCAAGCAGAAAAACACTGACACAGATCCCCTCCATGAGCATGCCGGCCGACGGGGTTTTGTTTAGTGATGCCCGGGAACCTGAGACCTGGGCCAGAGCAGTGTGTCCATTCTCTGGTACTGTGAGAATGTGTGTGTGTGTGTCCGCATGTGTTGTTTTCAAATCTCTAGTTTTGTTTCGTTGCTAGTCTGCAATTGTGGTATTCTGTGTAGGAGATTGAGTGCAGTTTTAATTTGATACCTGTGGTCTGTCAGTGTGTGTGTGTGTCTGTGTCCGTGTGTATGCGTGTGTCTTTTCAAAACTCTAGCTTTGCTTCATTGCTAGTTTGCAATTGTGTTTTTTGAGTTTTAATGTGGTTTGTGAGTGCGTTTGCGTTCATGTACATGTTTCTCTGGGCGTCTCACTGTACCAATATTCCTATATGCATGTGGCATATCAACAGTAGTCTTTCATAAACACTAGCACTGTAATCAGCACTACCGTATAGTGAATATATGCAGGTCTGTATGCAGACCCATCTGCATGCATGTCTCTGTTCATGTGACCCCCCTGTCGGAGGACAATAGGGGTGTGTGTGGGGGGGCGGGTGTCCCCCAAGGTGTGGGCCTGCGGGGGCACGGAGGTGTGCGACAGTTGCGTGGGACGGTTGTCAGGGGTGTGGGAGAGCCAACATCTGCAGCGATAACTGGCGCGTTCCCGGCTCCCGCGTCCCCCCCCCCCCCCCCACACACACACACACACACACTCTGTTGAAAATATAGACCTCAGCTAAAGAGAAAAGAGTGGCTTGTTTGTCAATTAAAAGATGTGATAAAGCATGAAACAGCCTGCCAGCGGAGCCCGCTGTCTGTCACCCGGCTCTTTTGAGATTAATTAGCACCGCTGTCTAATGAAAAAGCAAGATTGTTAGCGGGGCCGCGGAGGAGAGCGCAAGCGGCGGGCAGAGGCAGGCTAGCTCGGCGAGGGCGGGTTGCCCCGAACAACTGCGTTTTCACCGAACGAGCGCCCCGCGTTTTAAAACTATAGCCGTATTCCTTCGCCAGGATTGGATAAGAGGTGAATAACGAGCAAGGCTATCCGGCGGGTCACCCGAGGCCCACCACAGATGTACTCTTGACGCTTTGATCATTTACATTAAAAACAAAATTAATTTCAATGATATAAAAATGTAAAAAAATATTTATATTTGCATATTAATCTGTCAACGTACCTCCCAGCAGTGGCAGAATGGCCACGTAGTTTGTACGCGTGTACAACACATCTTATTCATAAATTTCTTTGTGAACAGCGCATTTAAAATGCTTGGCCCGTAGGCGCCATTTTTAAAAAATAATATGGCCTCCAGGAAGTAGTAGTTGAATATCTCTGATCAATAGAGAAAAAGGCATCAGTAAAAATGTGGTTTCGATTCAGGGGTCACTTTGCATTCTTGTGTAGGAGGTTTACTTTACATTATTTTCCCGCCGCAGAAGCGTCTCTCCCGTGGAGCATTTCCTTCAGGTTCATTTCCGTTGCTTACGTTTCACATTTACATCCACATGTACCTCTGGGCACTGCTGGTGAATTACGCGGCTAAAGGGCACAAGATCAATATCTCGCCTGCGAATCACACCGGGATCCTTTTCGGCTACGAGAGACGTTCCTCAACTGCGATGTCACATAAAATCTTGGCCTTATCTGTCACCCGGTTTGTCACTCTTGGGTAACCAATCAAATTCCATCTTGGTAATTTTTCCTGTGTTGCTTATTCAGTCCTGTGGTCTATGCAATCGAGTGCTCTCCGAATCCCCAGCAACACCTCTCTGATCTCTAATCCAGTCTTTGTTTCTCTAATCCCAATCCCTCTAATAACCTCCTCCACTGTACACCTGTTCACCACACTCCTCTCTCTCTTTCTCTCACCCCCCTCTCTTCTCATCTCTTTTCTACCCCTCCCCTCCCTTCTTCTGCTCCACACACTGTTTACCATCGCAGGATTAAATAAAGGATTTTTTTTTATAGGTCATGTTAAAGCTACAAGGCCCTAGTAGTTTCCAAGCCAGGCGTAGATTTGCATTATGTGCAACGATGTGCAGCCGGTTCATTGGAAGCCAGAAAAGAAGCACAGTCTTCCGTTCGGCCCCCCCTGTCAAGGCCTAAAAGCCCAGGCTTGTTCTAATGCCCCTTGCAAACTACCCCACCAAAGCATTCCTGGAATTCCATATCACTCCATGGTATTTTTCACTGTAAATCTATCTGCCCAAAGTGCACTTCCTTGGTGTGCACAGAGCACATGATAAGCGTGTTTTGGGGTTTGCAAAACAAGTATGTGCTTACCTGCGCGTGCATGCACGTGTGTGCAGGGGGTCATGTCACAGCGTGTACACAAGTGTGCAGGGTAAACACGCTATATAGGGTGTGCAGGATGTGGTGTGTGTGCGTTAAAGTGTAAAAGTCTGTCTGGCATGCAGAGTAACAAAGATATTCAGCATTCTGTGTGAGCGCCATACAGGCTCTGTTTCAGGTGTAGGAGACATTTACCGCAGGTTAGGATTAGGGTGTACAGGGTTTAGATCAGGGGAGCCCGATCTTATCTGAATAGGGCCGGTGCCGGTGCAGGTTTTTGTTTTAGCCCAGCACTAAACCACCTGATTCCACTTATTAAGGTCTTTATTGAAGATGATTAGGTAATTAGTTTAATCGGGTGTCTTATAGCTGGGCTAAAACAGAAACCTGCGTCCACACCGGCCCTTTTGAGATAAGATCTGGTTTTGATGGTATGCATGGCGCAGAGTGTGTTTGATGCAAAAAGATGGTGTGCAAGGCGCAGTGTGCGTGTGAGTGTGTATGTGTGCATGTGTGCACAGAAAATAATTCCTGTGTAAATTCCTGTGAGAACACAGTCTCATATAAACACCATAGGGTGTTAAATGTTTTTGCTGTGTGTGTCTTTGTGTGTGTGTCTTTGTGTGTGTGTGTGTGTGTGTGTGTGTGTGTGTGTGTGTGTGTGTGTGTGTGTGTGTGTGTGTGTGTGTGTGTGTGTGTGTGTGTGTGTGTGTGGGTTAATGAAATGCTAATGCTAATAGAATGCAGTACTTTGTGGCAGCTGTTGAAGGATACAGATGCCAGGAATATTGTCAGTCACAGCCCCTCATCTCCCCAGGTGTGAGGGGGCACTGGAACGTGACCCGGGTTCAATCTAGTCACTTAGGTGATGTAATTGTGAACAGAAGGGACTGTGGAATTGCTGAAGGACAAAGGTTCGCACGTCTCAAAAAACGGCCACTGGATTGCAGTGGAACCGCAAAGAGCAGCTCACGCACAGATTAATCTGTTCGCTTTTATTTTTCTACATGCCGTGGACCACCTGCATTCACAGAGCTTGTGTGCATGTGTGTGTGTGTGTGTTTGTTTGTCTGTGTGCGTGCGTGTGCATGCCTGCGTGAGGTCATGCGTGTGTGCACGCGTGTGTGCGCTACCATTTGTTTTGGTGAGCATACATTTGTGTTTTGTTGTTTATCAAATATTAATGTCAGTTGTCCAGATACACAGACAAGTTACACAGTTGCACCATCACTGTTGTGTTGGAATCTACACAAGGAAAAAGAGACAAACATCTTGACTATGAGCTTTACTGTAGTGCTCTCCTGCAAAGAGCAAAGGGAAAAAATAAAGGTGAGTCTAGAGAAAGACAAGTCCAAAGTGAAAGAGTGAAGAAAGAAAAAATGTAATATGGATTGCAATATTCCTCATGTTTAGTCCTGTATAGGTATCTATATGGTAAGGTTATTTATTTACTGTAATAACTGTGAAAATTTGTTAATTTGAAATAATTTCATGGTTTTGGTCTCTAACTCTTATCTAACTCTCATGCAAAGCCCAGATTGCCTTGCTCCACCTCTCTGACTGTCTGAGGATTGGAGAAAATTACTTTGCAAATCACGTTGTTGCTCACTCCTTAAATGTTTTTGATTACATAAATACAGCGTATGCAAAACCCCATCAACAAGATGTAGATGCAGTCTGCTTAGCAAGTTTGTGTTACTCTGTTGGATTTGAAATTGTATCATTTTAGCTGCCGTTTTGCAGAGGCTGAAGAGACAATTTGCGTAACAGACAAGCATGAGCAACATTGACAAAAAAAGTTGGAGAAATATCACATTTTGGTTTAAAAATGCTCATAAAGCTCATATGTGGATCTGAAAATAGCTTCCTTACTGTAGGGAAGTTCAAATCAGTTAAATTTGTTTCCAGTGCAGTGAATCTATAATCAGTGTAAATAAATGTAGAAATGCTTATATATGCCAACAAGAGATGCTACAATGAAAATAGCTTTCAGGGCATACGCATTTTAAAAGATTTCCAACACATTGTGATTATTACAACATACATTTCCTCTTTGGTTTATCTCTTGCGAGCTGCAGTCTGCTGCTAACATTGCCTGACAACTTGTTGGCTGAAGGCACAACAAAAGCTGCTATATTGCATTTAAATGTCTTCCTCTAAAAGTTGGCAACTAACTGCTGTCCAATTCAGCTTCCTAGCACTAACCATGTCACTAATACAAACATCTGTCAGGAGATTTGTGTATTTCCCTGTCCAAAAAGTAATATGCGGTGTCTAGTGACACAACTAGACATCTGCTTTTATTATAGCAGGTCATGGGTAAATAGCTATTTTCCCTAGCTACCGAGCAATATAATATATAGCAATGCTTAAAAATATTGTGAAGGAAGTAAGCTGTGTAGGAAGGGATTGTTCATTTTATCTTTAATTATTTATTGTATGCGAATAAAAAGGAATCTAGCATTGACATATTGTGCAGGTGAACAATTAGATGCATTGTATTTATAGCCAAGAACAGTCCCTCGATGGGCTTTTTTACATGAAATAAAATGGAGAGAGAGAGATGCTATGGAGGCATTAGAGCAGACTATCAGTTCCAGAGATCTACACCTGTATCAGATAATGATATCGAACCAAGATGTTTCACACACTGCTGTGCTGCAATTACAATGTGTACCTCCCTGAGCATCTCAATAGATCTTATAGCTCAATAGCTATATGTAGCACTTAATGCTAACTAGAACCTACTGTAACTTGTGTACACATAAGTAGGCCTAACTCCGATTCAGCAATGCATTGGATAAGCTATATGCATGCTACTTTTACAGATAACATATACATATAACCTTATAGCCAAGTTAAAATTCAGCCTATTTGAAACAGTTAAATATCATCCTACAGCTAGGGAATACTGTTTTTCAGATGCTCCAATTGTAAATGCAACCTGTGGAGTGACACTGTGCCCACTCTCAGGTGATTGGTTGACTACAAAGACGGTGGTGCTGTAGCGCGGAAGTAGATTTTTCTTGTCTTTTTTTAATCTCTTGGCAGAGTAGCACATTGCCATGCTCACTTTAGTATATGCTATATACAGCTGTGCATGCCCTGTTTAAACTAAACATTCCAGTTTGCATGGTAATCTACATCTATGGCTGTAGATGTCCAGTGACAAGGGATTTGTCCTATGATGTCATAGAATAATTTTTAAAAGAAATATCAGATTTCTCTGCTGTGAGACTGGTTCTTTGCTTTTGAACATGCATGCAAGGAATTACATATTCATTTTTACAGTTTTAATAAAGTTGAAAGACAATATGAATTTGTGAATGGAATGTGAGGCGAAGCTGCATGTATTTATTTCGTTGTTTATTTCGGAGTGTCGTACATTTATATTAAATACAGCTTTATATAAAATGAATAATAACACCATTTTGTTCTTGTGAGATTTAAAATGTATTATTGTTTTTTGTTTTTTTTTACGTTAAAGGTTGTGTTTGTGGTCCATGACAAGTTACGCCATAGCCTACTGAAAAGTGACATCATTTCCTAAGACGTTGTCATTTTCAAAGTTGTAAAATGTTGTTGTTTTTAGGCTATATTCAGTCACCACACGCAGGTAGACTTAGTTTGCACACATCCTGATTCAGTCCATTATTTTTTTTGTATTTTTTCCCCCCAATGTTAGTGCTAAAAGGTATTTCCTTTACATAGCCGCTTCAGTTTCTCCAACATCGCGTAGGCTATCCGTGAGACAGCGGCCATCTGCTAAAAGGGAAGTAGCCTACGTGCAATGTGTGTGACACGCATAATTGACATTTGCTTATGCACATTTTCCCGTATTGATTCCATGAAATATTAACGGTCTCATTCCACTTTTTGATTTTTGAATCATTATTATTTATAATGCTGCGGTAGACGGCTACAAAGGCACAGCAGCGGTACAGTCATGGCTCGGGCTCAGCCGAACAGCACCGTGGCACAAAGAGCCGCTTAAACACGTCGCCTGCCAGTGACCCAGGAAATATCCCGAGCTTTAGAGGTTAACGGCCCGTCGCACCGGCCCTGCCCGACGGCCGCATCTCATTAATTCTCGTAAAAGCATCCTGACGGGGGAAGAAAGAATGGACTTGCCTGTGTTTTATGTTGCAGTTGTATTCGTATGCATATCGCGCCGTCCTTACAGTAACAAACTGACGCTTTAGTGCCCATGGTTTAGTTACTGGATTCAAACCTGTCTGTTTTGTCAAGACGCGTTTTTAAATGTAACTGTTTCTAATGAAACATCTATTCTCATGATAAAGCACCGTGATTTCAAGTGGATAATTGTATTTAGCAGATTGAGTCAACTCGTGTAGTGTAAACACATATTTGCTATACATACCAAACCTGTTGTCATTTCGTGGTGAGCGATTGAGTCGATATTGTCACAGTTAAGTCCCAATTCCAAGCAGTCACAATGGCATCATCACAAGTGTAGCCTACTTTTGCTTGCGCTAGCAAATGCATTATACAGCATAAAAAGGTTGTTTCAGTTCTATTAATGAACAAAGGAAATAGTTTATTTTTCTTCTCCAAATCTACATTGTTTTTTTTAACGCAAATATGATATTTGTTCACAGCATAAAACCATAAACAATGCTTCAGCTGCCATATTAGAAGTATCTGTAAAGTCTATTGGAATAGGTCTTGTTAAAGAACATTTTATCTCTTGCATTTCACATTCCTGTGCCTGCCATATCCAAACCTGCTCCATCATGCAGGCTTTGGCCAGGTCCGGCCCTGACTGACCAATTGGGTGGACTTGGATATGGACATAGACTTGAAAGAGACAGCCTGAGTAATAACATGTTTTCAAAAATAATAGTTTATATTAATTCACAGCTTTATGGAAGAGCTGCTAACATAGCACTGTGGGTCTTTCTCTTTCTGTGGTTGTGTTTTTTTGGCCGCTGTTGTAGCCATTTGACACCATGTTAGCATTCAGCTACCCACAGTGCCTCACTTACCTGTGAAGGTGGGGGCCTTGACTCTTATCGTCCGTTGAATACTCAAAAGAAAGAGAGGAAAAGAACAAGTGGAAACGAGGTGTTTGTAAGGCAGATACCGCTTCTGGGTTTTGCGATTGAAATATGTTCTGTCGCTATGCGTTCAATTGTTGTTTTCCTCTTGAACAGTCCCCATTTTACTGAAAAAATGACTTGCATTCAGAAGTGTTTGCTTGGCTTTCCATAAATAATGTTTTTTATTTATTTATTTATTATTATTATTATTTCTTCCTGGGAAGTATTTCTCGCGCTGCATTGTCTATTGATTTCCTTCACTTAACTTCATCCCTTTATTTATTCAGTATTGATGTTCCTTTTTAACCACCATCAGCCATCCCGATACCCTTTGTCCATTTTAACAAATAGTAATAACACTGCAATGCAATATTTATAGATGCTGGGAAAATGCATTGAAACTGTAGGCTGTCAGGGACGGCAGACAGCCGGCATTGAGCTCTCCGTGGAGCCTCTGCGTTCACCTTCAGAAACAGTAGCCCCACGGCTTTACCTTACAGCCGCCCCTCAATAAAGCGAGAGGCGCTCTCTCCTTGGCATTATGGACAGGATGCCGAGTATCACCTGTGTCACTCGCCGTTTCCGTGACTAATACTCACCAGGTTGTATTGTTTCAGCGCCATACAGCCCTCCTCTCCAGGACAGAGGAAGAGAGAACAGCCTGAGGAAGGGTTCCATTACCTATCTGTGTTTTTTCGCCCTTTTTTGGGAAGAGGTGGCAATCGACGGGGATGGGGGTTGGGGTGGAGGCGGGGCGTTTAATGACCTATGCCACATACAGGAGGAATTCATTTGTTTAAAAACCATGTTTGCACAGACTACAGTGCAGAAACCTGCCAGTGTTTTCCTGGAGATCCAGGACCACAGCACCATCTACTGGTTGGAGATGGTTCCTGCACCCCAGAGCGCCAGCCCAGAGCCTGGTCCCCCAAGTAAAGAGGTTATTGTCCCATACTGGTTTGCAGTAGCTTTCTGGTCTTAATGGCAGCACACTCGTACCACTGCTACTCGGTTCAGGTTGAAGTATTGAAATTATTGCAGTGTCGAAAAGCATGGCTTCAGAGCAAAAGTTTCATATTTTATTTTTACTATTACATCTGAAGTGGAAGCAGCTTTTCTTTTTTCACGGAGGCTCATACCAATTTCTTGTGCTCTGAAGCCAAAAACATTCATTGCGTGGTTGACGTCACTGGTGGACACTTAAATCTTTATATGTTTAATGTCACTTTTCCACACTCTGAACTGTTGCCTCCATTTGCATTTGATAAAATGTCCATTTGTGTAATGGTCCTGCCACATTGTGGCGGTGCGTTTGCGTGTCCGGGCATGTTCTAATGCTACGTCAGTACCTACATTAGATTTTATCAGCTCCTTCGCTGAAGTGGTTTAGTTTGAGATTAAGGTGTAGATTGTCACCGTGACGGCATCAGTGTCTGTTTGTATTGATTCTTCCCCTAGGAGAGGGCTAGTGATATGCCGGTGCATGCGGGCGTGTATCAGTGGAAGACCTCAGATAGTGCTGCTTGATGTCAGCGTGCGTATTGATCGAAGCCCTGGGTACACAGCCTCTATGCCTGCAGATAGAGCTGTTCTCTCCCTGCCCCCGTGCAGCTCTAAAAAAAGCATACACCTGACTTCGCTCCGCTTGTATCCCACTACACCACCCTCTAACCTCTGTCATGTACCCTACCGTCGCCTCCTTAAACCCCGTCCGTACCCCTCTGTCTCCCCTTAAGCTCTGAGTGTACCCCTCAGCCGTGGTCTTAACCTCCTGTGTGTACCCCCGACTCTGTCCACCCCGTAGCTCCCTGACTGCTCCTGTGGCTGTAACTGTACCCCTCCATATTCCCTCACCCTGAGATGTCCGCAGGCCTGCTGATTCTCACTCGACGGTTGACATTGGTGCCAAATCGACTATTAGGTTTTCAGTTACAGTAGCTATAGTAATAGCAAAACAATGCGCAGTTAAATATTCCGAATTGACAGTACGTAGGCTACATATTGATGCCGTTGTGCGAAAAACCTTCATGGCCTTTGTTCTCATCCGGCTCGATGTACTGCAAATGTCTCTTGACTCATGAAATAAAGTTGGTTCAAAAACCCTATGTGACTAAACTATAAAATTTGAACATTTTAAATGTTTTTTTTTTCCTGAGCATGACATTTTTTGGTTTCATATCGACGCTGACAATATGAATTATGCTGGAACAGGAATTTGTACAAATCTCTGGATTCTCGTGAACATATGTACAGAATTTCTATGCTAAACAAACTGCTGAGAATCTATGCTTTAACTGGAAAATATCCTACTTTTTAGTGAGTAGAGCTGGGCAGTAGATGGGACTGTAATGCAAAGAGAGAGAGAGAGTGGTAAAGCGAGGATTAGTAAGAACATTCAAGCATTATGCAGCTGTAAAAATGATGGACTAGCAGTGTGGAAGGTTCATAGAAAACTCTTTGAAAATATTTGTGTGACATAATATGAACCTAAATAAACATACATTTGCAGTGAAGCTGTGGAGATGCTGTATTCTTGTGTGCAATGCACTGGAAATGTAACCATCATAATGAAACACGGGGATATAATGTACATGCATTGGAAAAGGCATTGAGAATAGTTTAAAATGATTTATACAGACCTTTTCTTTTTATTTATCTATTTTATGAGTATTTTATTATAATTGTGTTTCTACACCTACAGCAATAATGAACAAATACTGTATTGTAGAACAATTTTAAATGTATATAAACTTTTTTTTTTTTAAATGATCAACATATCATTTATATGGGAAAGATAGCTTTTAGAAATGTAATTTAAACATTATTATTATTATTATTATTATTATTATTATTATTATTGTTCTAATATTAAAATTGTGGTGTTGTTGTTGTTTAAATTAAAGGCATGCTAGATAACATGCCTTTGTAATGTACCTACAGTATTTTCTTTTGCTATAAATATTTAGGAAATTCTTATGGATTAGTCACATTATTTGAAAAAGAAAATAGCCTAAACATTTTTTCATTAATTCCAAAAATCATTTGAATTATTTTTTATATGAATAAATAAAATGTCTATAATGATATTTTCAAATCGCACATGGAGCATTGGATACAGTATGCATTTGCACTTAATTTCAAATTAAATTAAATTACATACAACTTTTTTTAATTTAAACTATTAAAATATTTTGCATTGTCATATAATTTATTGATTGTATGGTACAGGTTCACACTGTCTGTGAATTTGGGCCTCAGGAACATAGGAAATTAAGAATAGTGTTTAAATCTTACGAATGTTTTCATCACCAGAATGACAGTTATCGATGTGATATTAGTCAGCTGTTGAATGACTGTTTAGGTCCACTGGACACATTGGAGGGATTTTAGCAGAACACTAAACAGCCGCTTCAAAACGGAGCGTTAGTTCCCCATGCTAATGTTTGTGTTCTGGCAAATCCAGATTCCTGCTATTCTCATGAATTTCTACAAGGGCATCTTTCACTCTGCTCCAAATAAGTTTTTTTATTTTTTATTTTTTTTTTTTGTAGTTTGTTGACAATATTGTGTCTATATAGTTCTCCGATACTTGAGTCATGTTAGTTTTTACTCAATTATTTTCCCTCCCTGAATGGCTAATTTATGTATCCTGTCTTGGATCCAGTGGTACCTCAGTTTTAGCACTATTTCTGCATGGACACAGTCAGCTAGGACTGCAAGACATTATTGAAAGTGCAGACATGATTTATTTAGCTGGGGACGTTTGTGTCTTGAAAGGTTATGTGGAATGAAATAACCCAGGATATTTTACAGGTAGACATCATTGTGTGCGGTGCAATGTATAATGATTTATATATATATATATATATATATATATATATATATATATATATCTTACTACACTGGCAGTGTAATATAATGGCTAGGGAACTTGGCGTGTAACTTAAAGGTTGTGAATTCAATTCCAAGCAGAGGTGCGCTATTGTAACACTTTTCTTTCCCCCATTGTAACCTTTGAGGAAGGCACTTGACCTCAATCGCTGTGGTAAAATATCCAGCTGTATGAATGGATCAAATGTAAAAATAGAAATAATAAAATGTAGTCTGTATATGTTGCTCTGGATAACAGCACCTGCTAAATGATGGAAATGTAATGTATACTGTCCTCCAACTCATTGTACTATAGAAAGCATTGTAGGATTTGGGCAGAGGGTGTGGTCTTGGCTTAATGTTAGCCACACTGGCAGCACTGGGGACTCCTGGTAGAGAAGCGGACAAGTTGGTAGACTGGGGGCTCTGACTGTTTCAGTACAACTTGTACGTTTCTCTCTGAATTTGTGAACAGATTTGACTAAAATACGTGCACTGCCGTATTGTGTTAGAGCGCCCTCCTGTGGTCGTGGAACCTTTCTGCAGGAGCCGTTCGCCCCAGAAAATTTCAATCTCATTTCCATCAACGGCACAATAAAACAGTACTTTATGTTCTCCTTATTTGATAGAAACTTATTAGGTTTGGCTTTACTTTGTCCTTATGTTTTTCAATTGAACATTTTGGATGATAAAATCCATGTGATAGGTGCCTTTGTGCACGTGCTATAGGAGTGTCCTTTTGTAATGCATTTTTTGTAATGTATGTATATTGCCGTAAGCATTTGGACGGTGATACAATTTTTGTTGTTTTTGGCTCTGGCTTTTTTACTCGAACACACTGGAAACAATATGTTAATACCCTAAAATTAAAGTTGACGGTCTTCACTTTAACCTCATATTCATCGTTCCATTTGATTCATTAATGTAATGTAGATTAGCTGTCTTTTTTTTGTTCTTGCCCCCTTCCCTGATTGTCATTTTTATGTACAATATAACTTAACTTAAGAATGTTTTACAATAAATATATTTACTCCACGCTTGCTTGTGTGTGATATAGAAAAAATCTAATGATTACGGTATCAAAACTGTTATTTATCAATTTACTTAAGGTTTAAGCCTTAATTAAATTAAGCCTTGCCATTATAAAAAAGTAACTCGTTATTTTCTCTTCATATGGTATTATTATATATAATTTCATTCATAAGCACACTCATTAGCTTAACAAAGATTAATTACTGTTATAATTCCCCAGCACAGTGTACATCAGATTGAATTTCTTTATTAATATAAATCCAAGTGTTAATCATTTGCATGTTGTTTGCAGTACAGTATAACACAATTGCATTAATAGTAGTGGTGCAATAGCGGAGCCCTTCATTGCTTCTTTCAAGGTCTGCCTCTCTCCTACATGCACGGTCTCTGTGTGACCTTCCTAAAGGAGCACGCCCCACTTTAAAAAAAGATTTTACCTAAATCCTCAGGCTCAGTAATGATTTTTTATTCTCCGATTCCTTTGAAGGCCTTTAAAACGAGTTCCCTTTACGGCCCGCCCTGCTGTGTCATCAGTAAAGGCCTCTCAGTGTTCTCAGCGCAATAAAAGGGCTGCTGGTCTGACGTCTCGCAAATCCGCCAGGAGCGTCGGACACCGCCAGCGGCGCTTTTGAAGCGCGGCACAGGACAGGGCCACGCCCCGTTCCCCCCCAAACGCGAGCGCCGCGCCTCACGGCTAGCCCGTGGAGCCCCTTCACCTCACCCTTCGCTCGCTCGATTGCTAGCGCACGTTCCAATCGCTGTCAGTTACGGGGAAGGCTGTTATGTCAGAGCGTTCAAACCACAGGTGAATTCCAGCCTCTTTTTCGGAAGCTGTATCACGTTATGTACCCCAAAAAAGCCCCGTTACACACCATCTCCCCAAATTACCAGGAACAACTCTTACTCAAACTCCCAACTCCTCTCCTGTGAGTACTACCAGTCAGCAGCACAAAACAGAGCTTTTCATTTGAATCATGCAGCTGAAGGTTATGAATGTACAGTGGATGTATGATTTGTACTTTTCATAGAATAGCTGCATCACCTCATTTGGTTATCTGTGTGCAGAGGTTAGGTCTCCGGCATACCCCCCCAGGACCCCCCCCCCCCCCCCCCACACACACACACACACACACTCTCTCTTTCTCTCTCTCCCACAATCTCTCTCACTCTCTCAAGTTCAAAATGCAACTGTAAATATTGCCAGAGGGTACAGCAACGCATTCTCACAAACACAGATGAATAATCAGTAAAAACTATGTATATATAATATTGAATTATATATGTATACTACATACTCTACATACATTCTGTCTCTCTCTCTCTCTCTCTCTCTCTCTCCACTGCCTTCGCTCGCTCTCGCTCCCTCTCTATCTCCACTGCCTTCGCTCGCTCCCTCTCTCTCCACTGCCTTCGCTCCCTCTCTCTCTCTCCACTGCCTTCACTCGCTCTCTCTCTCCACTGCCTTCGCTCGCTCTCGCTCCCTCTCTATCTCCACTGCCTTCGCTCGCTCTCTCTCTCTCTCTCTCTCCACTGCCTTCGCTCACTCTCGCTCCCTCTCTCTCTATCTCCACTGCCTTCGCTCGCTCTCTCTCCCTCTCTCTCCACTACCTTCGCTCGCTCCCTCTCTCGCTCTCTCTCTCTCTCGCTCTCCACTGCCTTCGCTCGCTCTCTCTCTCTGAGTG
>CM056376.1:124632871-124655950 GCA_029718625.1 Synaphobranchus kaupii
TAATCATCTCCAATACTTGATTAAAAAAAAAAAATTTGCAAAATATGAGCTCTGTGTAGTTTGCAGAACTACGTCATATGCATTTTCTTATCACGTGTATATTATTTCTTGTTTGCTGGCTTGTGTGCGCTACAGTGTGTGACCTCCCATTCTGTGTACAGTAGCTTGTTTATAGAATGTCTGGAGGAGCCCCCATGGGCTTCCTGTAATGTATGCATAGGCTGCCCAAAGAACCCGCCCCTTTCCCCAAATCCTTCATTTACACAAAGGCTGTTTGCACACACTGATTGTAGTTTGTAACAGTTTGAACTAATGTGGTCTTAAGGATTAGAGGGTTTCACCGCCCAAGGTAACTTGCCAAGTGTGCGTGGGTGTGCGTGCGTATGCGTCTGTCTGCGTGTGCGAGTGTACTGTGTGCGTGTGCGAGTGTACGTGTATGTCTGCGTGTGCGAGTGTACATGTCTGTGTGTGTGTGCGAGTGTACATGTCTGTGTGCGTGTGCGAGTACATGTCTGTGCGAGTGTACGTGTATGTCTGCGTGTGCGAGTGTACATGTCTGTGTGCGTGTGCGAGTACATGTCTGTCTGTGTGTGCGAGTGTACATGTCTGCGTGTGCGAGTGTACATGTCTGTGCGTGTGCTAGTGTACATGTCTGTCTGCGTGTGCGAGTGTACATGTCTGTCTGCGTGTGCGAGTGTACATGTATGTCTGCGTGTGCGAGTGTACATGTGTCTGCGTGTGCGAGTGTACATGTCTGTGTGCGTGTGCGAGTGTACATGTCTGTGTGCGTGTGCGAGTGTACATGTCTGTGTGTGTGCGAGTGTACATGTCTGTCTGCGTGTGCGAGTGTACATGTCTGTGTGCGTGTGCGAGTGTACATGTCTGTGTGCGTGTGCGAGTGTATACACGTTTATTCAGATTGTGCGCATGCACGCGCATTTTGTTTCCATGTATGTGGTTTGTGTGTCTGAAGTGCACTTCGTCTTTCATGTGCATTATGTGTGTATGTGTATAAGTGGACTTGTGTGCACGTGTACAGGATGTGTGCGCGCGCGTGTGTGTGTGTGTGTGTGTGTGTGTCTGTCTGTGTCTCTGTGATTGTGTGTATGTGTGTGTGTGTGTGTGTGTCTGTCTGTGTCTCTGTGATTGTGTGTGTGTGTGTGTGTGTGTGTGTGCAATGTATGTATGAGAGCACTTGTATGCCTACTTGCATGCATACTTAGTATCTGTGTTTGTATGTCTAAGTGCACTTATCGGTGCATATGCACGATGTGTGTATGTGGGTAAGTACACTTATGTGTATGTGGTCAAGTACACTTATGTGTATATGGGTAAGTACACTTATGTGTATGTGGGTAAGTACACTTATGTGTATGTGGTCAAGTACACTTATGTGTATATGGGTAAGTACACTTATGTGTATGTGGATAAGTACACTTGTGTGTATGTGGGTAAGTACACGTATGTGTATGTGGATAAGTACACTTGTGTGTATGTATAGCTGATCCCAGTCCAGGCTCCGCCCCCCTGTCCCTTACGTCCCATGCCACATTGCTCACGGCACTGCTTGTGCTGCTCCGATTGGCTCGCTGCATTACCCCCCGAAATGAGCTGGTGTCTCGCTCCACAATCTGCCACGCACTTAATATGTATTAGTTACCCCCACGCACCTTTGAGCATAAAAATATACAGGGTATTTAGATGGGCTCTTTACACCTCTACAGCAGCATGAATTTTCAACAGGGCGGGGCCCTGAGACCCAGCCTCTGATAAGGGGCTTGTTTACGGGGCCTGCCGGATTTTTAATTTGGCAGCAGTGACTTACCTGACGGGCCATGCCCCGTCTCCTCAGTGTCTTCCGCTAGGTCTCCGGGGGGGGGGGGGGGTCTCAGGGCCTCGCCCTGTTGAAAATTCAAGCTGCTGCAGAGGTGTAAAGAGCCCACCACACCACTTACATTGGAAAGATTCCACAGACATATATCACAAGACAATGAACCCATGAACCCTCACAAACTGTACGGAACGCCGTCGCAGGCATGACTTATGGAAGCGTTCGTAAGCATTTGTAAGCAACCGCCAAACCACAGGAAGGTATAGGGCGTGGTGTAAAAAAAGAAGAACGATCTTCTCCATATCGCTCCATTAGCCTTCATAAAAGATGTCATTCACTTACGCTTTGTAATGTAGTTATCTTGCGCAGTGTCACGACGGGCGCACGGACGTCGGGGCGAGCAGTCTGACAGGCTCCGTCGCCGTACGCCGCGCAGGTTTGAAATCGCCCCGCGCATATCTGGCAGCGGGCAGACGAAGCCCCCCCAGGTGGTAAAGTGTTATTTCATTTCTGTTTCTCATTAATAGTAATATTTTCTTGGGGTGGTGCTTTAATAAAGAAGAGCCTTAATCAGGAGCCGGAGCTGTTGTGGCCCAGTGGAGTAGATAATCTGCCACGCTGATACAGGCCGCCCCAGTTGTGTTTGATTAAACGTACCCCCCCCGCTACACAGAGAGAAACGGGGCTCACTGTGGTATCAGTGCTGTGCCAGAGTCACACAGTCACTCCAGTATCGCTCTGCTAATGCATGTGATCCCACGGAAATGTCACAAGTGCAGCCTGGCCTGACAAACCTACGTGCACACACACACACACACACATACACACACACACACACACATACACACACACACACACACACACCCACACACACATACACACACACACACACACACACACACACACACACACACGTTGTACAAGACTGCACACACACTTTGACAAACACATGCACACTCTGATAAACACACAGACGCACAAAAACACACACACACACATACACGTTCGCGTTCTGTACAAGAGTGCACATGCACTCTGACAAACACATGCAAGAGTGTGCCCGTACATTGACAAACATAAATACGCATACACAGAGTGGGGTGCACATGCATTAATGCACACACAGGCACGTGTGCATACACACATGTTTAACAGTGTGAATATTATCTGGTCGCTAATCTTATTTCTATTAATAGACTGGCTCTGTCATGGAAAATAAATGATAATGTAGTTACAGGATTGTTGAATCAACTGAAGTTGCCCCTTTTTTCAAAATCACTTTTATAATTTAGGTTTCATAGCTGTTTTATCTGTCAAGTAAATAATTGCAGCTTGAAAATCTATAACTTTAGTGATTTAGCAAGTTAGCACTGTTGTTTTGTTGAGTGCACCACTACAAATCAATGCGATACAATAGAATAGCTATTTGACTCTATTTCAGCATGTGGTCAGTTGGATAGGTGGGTCCTGAAGACCATACTGTTGTTAGTAATGAGCATACACTACAGCTCTGTTGTGAGTGATGTGTCACGGACGGCTTTGTGACACTTGGAAGTGGAGAGATTTCCTCTTTGCCGTTGGCAGATTGACTGCCGTGAGCTTATCGGGATCCAGTCACAGGTTGTGTGTTCGCTGACACCTCCAACCTTTCAGAGCAGAGATGCGATAGCACTGGGCTTTATACCGAACAATCGGCAGATATTCCAGATTGATTTGTTACAAACACATTCCCTGTTATCGGTTCTCACCATTAGCTGTCTTTGCAGAACATTCCGTGTGGTTTCTTTACAAAGAGTTTGCAGGATATCAGAAGTGATCTTCTGTATATCACCCTGTAGGCCTCTCCTGTCTGAGGGCTAAGGATGATGAGGAATGCTGTGTATGGTTAGTACTATGTGGATAAGAGTAATCTGAAATACAGGAGCAGTCCACACATTATCTAAAAGAGTGGATCTCAAACTTGGTCCTGGGGTACCACTGTGTGTGCTGGTTTTCGTTCCAGTCACAGTTGCTACCCCACAATTTTAAAAAGCTGTTCATTTTTCTTAAGTAGATGTTTCTTGTGTTTTGAGGGATTATTTTCATAAAAATAAGCAAAACATTTTTGACTGATCAAAGTAAAGCCTGAGGTGAATCAATAGGCTGCTAATTTGTGAAAATGTGGACACCTGGCTCCTAAAACTAACCATTTGGTAGATAATGAAAGAATTCAAGGACAAAGCAAATAATTTCAAGCCAAACCTGCATTGTGTTAACAAGTTTAATTTGTTTAAGGAACATATTATGAAAGAACTTGAACAAACGTGTTCAACCCTCTTAATTGAGCAAGAGATTGGCTGTAACGAAAACCAGCATACCCAGGAGTCCCCCAGGGGCCAGTTTGAGAACCCAGCATGCATTGGGCGAGAGGCCAATCCATCGCAGGGCACACACACCATTCACTCACACACTCATACACTCATACCTATGGGCAAGTTAGAGTCTCCAATTAGCCTAACCTGCATGTCTTTGGACTGTGGGAGGAAACCGGAGTACCCGGAGGAAACCCACGCGGACACGGGGAGAACATGCAAACTCCACACAGAAAGGTCCTCGGCCGGGATTTGAACTCGGTACCTTCTTGCTGTGAGGCGACAGTGCTAACCGCTGCTCCACCGTGCCGCCCCCCTTGGATCATGTGGGGACACTGTACTGTTGGAGGAGCCATCTGTTAAATGGGACATGGGGCTTTGGCTCACTGTGGTCATTTAAGATCCTACAGCACTTATCACATTGGTAGGGGTGCCAACCCTAGTGTACTGGCCATATTCCCAATCTCACACTCTCTATCCAACTACCTATTCAGCTCACTACGGTTAGCTGACTACCCTTTTGTGGTTCTGTAGCCGTAATGAGCTGTTTCATCTGACAGCAAATTAGAGAAAGGAACTGGGAAAGTATCTTGATAAGTAGAGCAGTAGACCTACCAATAAGCAGGTCGCTGACAAGACATCACAGTTGGTTAGTAGTTGGTTGTTATGTTTTCACATGTTACAGTCCTCCTCCATGAAGGGGGTCAGTCATTCCTCCATTTAAAGCCATTATTCAAGCGATTATTAAATCAACTAACTGGAGAAATCAATGAATCAATTTCCACTTAACCAGGTGCATAAGAGTAATGACAGCACAAAGTGTATATTTGTTGACACTTACCACATGTCGGACTCAGGGTCTTGTAACAATGCAGCAGTAAATTAAAATGCCCACCAGAAATGTGTAATTGTTCTTTGAGAAGATAGGGAATATTGATTTTAAATGAGCAACCTGCTCTAGTGTTAAACATTGTGAAGGTAAAAAATTAAGCTTCTCAGGACAATCAAATCAAAGGCTGCTATGAATGGCACAAATATAACATTTTGTATTTAAGTGGAATGATTGTCAGCTGATTTACTCTCTCTTCTTTCATGGATTGATATTTACGTGTAAAACATTGCCCTTCACAGCATATACTTCTCTTGGGATTGACATAAAGGTAGTGTCTGGTCTCCTGTGTTACATTGGGAACTAATTTCTCATTAGTTTGTTTCCTGATCCAAAAGGCATTTGAGCATTTTCCTTAATTTGGCAAAATTACAGTCCTCATCAAGCCAGAAATATGAATCTATTACCATTATAAGTTTTGTCCTGTGATCTAAAGAGAGGTTGCAAATGCGCAATATAAATTAAATCAATCAGTATACCATGTACCAGTAGGATATCGTTTTACCCTGATCTGTTGTTTGTGTGTCCTAGTTTCGCTTCCTCCACACTTTTTGTAACAGTTTTATAGTTTTGCAAACACCTCATAACACCACCTTAGCTGTATAATTAGACATGTGTCTTTGCTGATTGGCAAACACCGGCCGAGTGCCTACAGGGACCCCTGGAGGACAACTGCTGAAATTCAGGATGACAGCCTACAATAGTCACATGCTCGATTACTTCTCCAGGCCCAATTTGTTACCACTCAGAACCTGCTGGAGGAAACACTGGGTGAGGGAGTGTGTCACTAAGAGTGAGGTACCATTGGGTGAAATGGTACCCCATTAGTTAATAAGTAACACTCAGTGAAAGTGAGAGAGAGGCCGGCACTGAACGAAAGGCCATAAGAGTTGACGGTGAAGTAGTTATACTTTGACACCATGGGGAAATTTTTCCTCTGTGTTAACTACTTAGGAGCAGTGGGCAGCCACAGTGCAGCGCCCGGGGACCAACCCCAGTTCTGAGACCAGTGCCTTGGTCAAGGGCAATGGCAGTAGTATGCCAACCAGATGTACATGTCTTTGGTTTTTGAAAAAACCGGACTACTCGGAGGAAACCCGCAGGAACACAGCGAGAGCATGCAAACTCCACACAGAGAGGACCAGGACCGGGATTCGAACCCAGAACCCCTGTCTTGCGAGGCGACAGTGACCCATCAGTCAGTAATTGCTAACATGAAAGGCTAGTGACTCGCCTGTAAGGAAGTGTTAGTTAACGGTGGGTGAGAGTCAGGTGACCATCATTAAGAGGGGTCTAAGGGGAGTTCAAAGGTCAGGAACGGTCTGAATGCTCCAGCTCTCCTTATTTTGGGATAGTCCCCAGGAAGTTCCAGAAAAGCACAAGAACTCTGTTTCATTTCAGACTGGTGATATTTCCTGGTCATATTAATACTGTTTTTATAACAACTAAAACATTATTATTTTTATGAGACTCACAGGGTATACATTATAATTTAGGTATACTGTACTCGTCACAAGTTCTTTTGTTGTTGCAGCGTCAATATTGATCTTAAAATATATAACTATAAAATATAACTGATTAGGACAGTGAGAATGTAAGACAAATAATATTTTAATGATATTCGTAAATTATTTAGCTGCATTTGACAGTGCTACACAGCAGATTTGACGTCAGCACAAAAGTTTCCATTAGATTCTGCCTTCAGAGAAAAAATTGTCAATCATTTTAATTTAATGTGACCTTAACAAATGCTGTACAATACAAATGCAAAGATACTTTGTGAGACATTTGGCAATTTGCATTTGTAATATGCAAATATACGTTTGGAGTGGATGTAGTGCAATCATTGTGCTGGAATTTTAGTTTCATGTATGATACATTGGCTTGTATGTTGAGTCATTGAATCATAAGTGAAATTTACATACAGGGATAATTGTTTGCCTCCCTTAAAAATACTCAAAATTCAGATGGGTTTAAATACATTTTCCCCAGATTTTTACTGAAGTCAAAATTGAAATTTCACAATGATGTTTTCATTGTATTTCACTGACATTGACCTTTTAATGCCCCCCTTCCACCCCCCTAACCTTAACAAATCTCAGTGTTAATGCATCAGACACAGCGTTAGCGTGCCCGACGCGCAGTCGGTGTACCCCCTCTCACCGCCGAGGCTACCTAAGAGAGCCCCATGTCTAAGCCTTGTAATCCTTTTAGATTCAAGAGATGCAAATACGACGGCAGCGACGAAGGTGACGGGTTAGCTGGGGTTAAACGCAATCTGGTTAATTAATAGCACAAACACACGCGCGCACACACACACACACACGGGCGCGCACACACACACAGTGATAATGCGGGGATGAGGAGAAGGCTGAATCAGAGCGCACCGTGATAAAGAGAAGCTCAAGGTCAGAGAGGGAGCCGGTCCTACTGGCCAATTTGCATCGGAGATGAGCCGGGGCGGGGGGGTCGGGGGAGGGTAGGGGGTGGCGGGGGAGAGAGGGCGCTGATCTCCTGCCCTTTGTGATGGAGATTCTGGCCCGGCGGAAAAGGGGGAGCGCGGCCTGAGCCCCCGCTCCGATAATGATGAACTGTTTTAATGCCATTCATTCATTTGGCCGCCGACTACTCATGCAGAAAAAAGGAGGCAGTGTAAAAATGACGTTAGGAGAAAATAATTTGTAATCGTTGCATCGGGGGGCGCACTTTGAGGAGACATTAAGAGCAAAGCCGTGCTTTTTTGGTAGGCTTATGCTCTTTATCGGCCGATATTTACCCAAGTTACTGAAGCGTGAAAAGCTTTCAGCGCCCAGGACGGATGGGGGCGGCCCTTTTTTCCTAGGTAATGCTATCTCCCAGGTTATTACCCCTATATATTGATAGCCCGGGTAATCACGGGCAGATATCGTCCCGCAAAAAAATACAGATTATTTGAATGTTTGTGAGGGGGAGGGGAGGGGGGGGGAGAAGAGAGAGAGAGGGAACACGGAGGATTCGGGAGCCGGCTGTTTCATGAATAGTTTATTCCATTCACAGCCGCGTGTCCAGAACTGCAGAGAAATATCGCTGCATTAAAAGCCTCATGTGGATTGATAATAGACCTTTTTATATTTAATAAAATGACGCTTTTACATCTGGCGGCTTTGGAGGACGGCCGTGGGAAGGGGAGCGGCGTACTCGCGCGGCATGAGTAAGGGCCGCTACGCTGGCTAATGCCATGCGTCTCCGAGGCGAGTGCCCCGAGCCGCAGTAGTGAGCGCGCAAGGCGATTGCCCCATTTGCACAGCGACGAGTATGCCAGGCAGAGAGCGGTGTATGCATGGTCACAATATATAGCTGGGTGTACCTACAAAGGCTCTCTGCCAATTGCAGTATGGAATTATGCTATATTCTGTCTTTTGTTTCCTTCTAAAATGCGTATGTATGAAAATCGAGCAGACTATTATTATTAAACATAAGACTATGGGTATTTGAGACATAGTTGTACATTGTGAGAAGGTGCATATAGAGACACTAGGAGGGTTGTGATAATTTTAAGATCGCAATTTCATGTGACTGGTATTGCGCCACCAAGTGGCCAATCACACTAAAATCACTCGTTGGGCATATGGCAGGGGTGGGGAACCTTACCCGTAAAGGGGTGCGGGTTTTTGTTTCAGCCCAGCACTAAGACGCCTGATTCTACTTATCAAGATCTTGATTGAAGACCATGATTGGTTAATTAGTTGAATCAGGTGTCTTAGTGCTGGGCTAAATCCCCACCCACACTGGCCCTTTTCGGATAAGGTTCCCCACCCCTGGCATATGGAGTACGCCAGTGTGCAGTTATGCCTGAAATGAAAAAAAAATAGGAGAATGATGCTTGGTGTAAATATGTGTAGCAATAAGATAAATACAGAAGAAAAAAAATAAAGTGAAAAGGTGAAATAAAATAGATAAAAAGAACAATTTAACAGTCCCCCTCTCCCAAATGATATTAACATCAAACAAACAAGGGCAGTATGACTTGCTTTGTTGTTGCCCTACCTAGGGAGATTAGCTGTGTTAAACTGTTTATGATTTTAGCCAGTTTTCTAAAGTGAAGTCACAGAGGGGCCACTACTTTCATTTCAACCCCACAGTAAACAACCTTGTCTTTCAGACCCAGACAGGAACTCTGGTGAAGCCAGACCGCATGGATGCCCGCAGGAGCCCAGCTTACTGCTACAACTGTGCCAGAAGAGGACATTTTGGCTTTGTGAGTGGGCAGTGGACTGGTGTCAGAGAGCATGGGGGTTTTATACACGAGCTGTGAGGCAGGACGGGGTGTTACTATGGTATAGATTATCTGTATACTGACCAGATGGTCACCTCCGTGTTCATCAAAGGGTACCGCTTTAGATGCTACCTTAGGGCTCCAGTAATGAACATGAATTAATGCATTCGCAAAGCTTTGACAATAATGACATACAGTATAACTGACTAATTCATAAATAAACAGATTAGCTAACCTCTCACCCGTCAGACATTAGTAAAGGGATGCAAATAACATGACCAACTTCATTTGATTCATTGAGGCATTGAGAAACCGCAAAAACTGTTACAAAGTAGCGCACGTTATTATATTCAGTGTTAGAATGGCCTGGTTAATGTATATTTCTTTGTAAATATTACTCAATTCGTTTTTTATGTTTATGCATTTTTTATGTTCAACTGTATGTACTGTATAGTTTTCTTCATAGGAATATTAAGTTAGGAATATTCATGAAGAGGTGTGGTTGTAGACAAGAACATCCCCATAGTGTAGCAACACAGACAGCAGCTGGAGCTTCCTAGACAGGAAGTGAGGAGGACAGAAGGAACACTGGAGCTGTCCATCTGCTTTGCGCGTAGAACGTCTGTGGTGGTACTGACCAGAGGCTGGAACTCTATCCCCCACAGGCGTGCAGCCAAAGGAGAATGTCCAGTGGAATCTACCCCAACGTCCCGTACATCTCCCACTACGACACGCCACAGGACGTCTGCCAAAGGGACAGCCGAATGCAGAGCAAAGCAAAAGGTGGCTTTCTGAGGAACCATGCAAGCAGGGCTAGGGTAGCAGTGTGCTGAATCATATTCGGCTGTCTTCACCATAATGACAAAGCCTTTCTTGATTCCTTGATTCCTTGAACATTACATTACATTACAGTCATTTAGCAGAAGCTTTTATCCAAAGTGACATACAATAAGTGCATACAGAAACGTCATTAAAGTCACTACAGAACAGACAAGACAAAGCACATCCTTCCCATAATGTAGCAGCTATCCCTAGTAATGAACGTTGAATATAGTTCACAGTAAGCTGTGGGTAAATCAGCTATACTACACTTCTATTCTAAATACTATTATAAACTATAACAAACAGACAGGAAAAACACAGGGAACTAGTACCATGAGGTCCTAGCTTAGCATATCAATCAAGGTGGAGTCTGAAGAGGTGTGTCTTCAGGCCACGACGGAAAGCAGGCAGGGTTAGAGTAGAACGTAGGGGAACCAGACATGAATAACATAAGAAAAGGCTTATTGACCAATTGAAATAGCTGAAATAATGTAGTAAATATGCTTGTTGTGGAGGGAAAGAATAACAACAGCACGTAGTAATGGTGGAGTTATACTTTTCTGTGTGTTACCAGTTACGTTTGTGTTTTCCAGAGTTGCAGGAAGCCGGTCTCCTGGTATTCTCTGCTGATCCACAAGGGGGCGCCAGAGAAGAGGAGCCAAGCAGGAAGCGGAGAAACAAAGGAGGAGGGGGAAAGGAGGCTACAGGGGCGACTCCCAGCGCCAAGAAGGGGGAGAGACTGCCCGGCAGAGGGAAGACGTGGCCGGAGAAAAGGAAGGAGCGGCGACAGATCAAGAAGCTACGGAGAGAAGTGATGGCCCAGCGCGCGGGAGCAACGGGGCCAGCTAGAGAGGAGGAGGAGGAGGAGGAGGCGCAGCACTTCCTCAGAGGCCATGAAAAGATGCCATCAGAGGCAGCCACACGTCCTGCCAAAGGCAAGGCCAGCCCTGGTCCGTTTGGCTCAGGGAAACGCGGCGATTGGAAGAACAGGAAGTGCAGGGACAGGAAGTGCAGAGACAGGAAGTGCAGAGACAGGAAGTGCAGAGACAGGAAGAGGTCCAAGGGCAGGATGCAAGGGGCCCTAAAGCCTGAGGACATCTACCCATCAGATGAGAACTTCCTTCCTGTCAAGCGCAGGGCACAGCATCGCAAACGGTAGTCGTTGGTTACAGGTGTGTGAACGTTTTCGCGTACGTTCTCAATAATAGGCAGCTATGAACAGTTTTTGGGGCTATTAATATTTGGCTAGTTTTATAATGCTTTTTCAACTTTTTTTTATCCTTCTCTTCAGTCCCTAACTCTGCTACTGCGCCCCCTACAGTACTGAACACCACAGGGCTCCAGCAGTGTCGACTGATACATTGACAGCAAAGAATAATGATGAGATGCAAATATTAGCAATCCACACACTGATATTTTTTTCCAGAAAATATTGTATATTTAATATATTTTGTAAATCAATTTTATAAAACAGTTGATCAAATGCAATAAAATGTTTTGCAAGGTGTACGTGGTTCCAGTTGCTTATTTTCCAGGATCTGCAATTTTGTCTCACAACATCAGACTTCACCACAGCTTGGCAATTACTGGACGTAGGCATCATGGCGGGGTGCACCATCTCCCCATTGGCCTTCACGATGGCGATGGAGCTCATTATCAGAGCCTCAAAATGGGTTGCGGGAGGACAAAGCTTGGTCAGCAGCTGCCACCGATACGAGCCTATATGGACGATATAACAACACTGACGACAACTGTCCCCTGCACGAAAAGACTTCTGACGAAACTTCATCAAAACATCACTTGGGCGAGGATGAAGATAAAGCCCAGCAAGTGCAGAAGCATCTCCATTGTCAAAGGTCAAGTCACAGATCAAAGATTTCATATTGACGGAACACCTGTCCCAACGGTTTCAGAAATGCCAGTGAAGAGCTTGGGCCGATGGTATGATGCGAAACTCAAAGACACCGAGCAGTTTGAACAACTCAAAAATGATACCATCATGTACATAGATCACATCAACAAGACCTTGCTGCCAGGAAAACTCAAACTGTGGTGTTTCCAGTTCGGCATACTCCCAAGACTCATGTGGCCTTTAACTGTGTATGAAATCCCCATCAACAAAGTGGAAAAGCTGGAAAGAATCATCAGCACACATATGAAACAGTGGCTTGGAGTTCCAAGATGCTTAAGTACGATTGGACTCTACGGAAACGGCAAATTGGAATTACCAATCACAGGTCTAGTGGAAGAATTCAAATGCACCAAAGCTAGATTGGTCATGACCCTCATTGAATCTAAAGATCCTGTTATTCGAGCAGCAACTCCCCGTGTGGCAACGGGGAGGAAGTGGACCGCATCTGAGGCTGTTCAGAGTGCCAAGTCTGCTCTTTACTTCAGGGATGTGGTTGGTCAAGTCCAACAAGGGAGAGCCGGTTTTGGGCTCATCCAAAAACCTCCTCAATGGCACAAGGCAACATCAGTGCAAAAGAGAAGGC
The DNA here is from genome assembly GCA_029718625.1 of Synaphobranchus kaupii. Lineage (NCBI taxonomy): Eukaryota > Metazoa > Chordata > Actinopteri > Anguilliformes > Synaphobranchidae > Synaphobranchus > Synaphobranchus kaupii. Next base: position 124,645,515 of record CM056376.1, read on the forward strand.
TCGTGGTTGAGGAGGTGAAAATACAGGAGGAAGCAGAGCGTCACGCCAAGGCTGTCTCGTTGGCCAAGCAGGGCCGGTGGACCAACTGGGACAGCCTAGAAAAGAGGAAAATCAGCTGGCGCGATATCTGGGAGATGGAGGGATCTCGGCTAAGTTTTGTCATCAGGGCCACTTACGACCTCCTACCCACACCCCAGAACCTGAAACAGTGGTACGGAGAAGACCCTGCTTGCTCCCTTTGTCAGACACCTGCACCTCTAAGTCATATTTTAACAGGATGCACTACGAGCCTCTCCCAAGGCCGTTACACCTGGCGTCATAACCAAGTTCTCAGACAGCTGGCATCAATCTTAGAACAGAGACGGACCACCACAAATGCTTCCCCACAAACCTCGACAGGGCCGATCCACTTCACACCATTTGTACCAGCAGGTCAACCTCCAGAGCACCATGTAACATCAAAGGATGCAAGCATCCTGCAAGTTGCTCAGGACTGGAAAATGGAAGTGGATTTGGACAAAAAGCTTGTCTTCCCCCGAGACATCGTGGCAACAACACTCCGGCCAGACATGGTTCTGTGGTCCACAACAGCCAAGTTGGCATACGTTGTGGAATTAACAGTACCATGGGAAGATGGTGTCGAAGAAGCCTATGAGAGGAAAAAGACCAAATATTCTGAGCTAGCAATACAAGCTGCTCAGAACGGCTGGAAGACCAAGATTTTCCCTGTAGAAGTGGGATGTAGGGGATTCGTTGCTACATCTACGATCGTTCTACTGAAGAAAATGGGGGTGAGGGGTCGGTCCCTCCAACAAGCAATCAAGTCCTTGTCAAATGCAGCGGAAAAAAGCAGCAATTGGCTTTGGATTAAAAGAAAAGACAAGAACTGGGCTGCGAAATTAACATAGGAGGGTGTGGAACTAAGGGGGGTGTACCTGGGACGCCAGGTATCACCGTTGAGCCCTCTGGAGACGTCGTGGGCTTATATCAGCGAAACGTCAAGGAAAGAGGGTGCCCACCTGATGACCTCGATGAAGTACCCACCCTCCCTCTCACCATTCTATTCCTACTGCCGACATCAAGAGTGTCGAATAACCACAGGGATTGAAACATCAAGTCCAACTAGCTCTACTGTGTTGTACAAATATTACAACCAGGTTATATCAACTTTAAAACATTTTTTATTATTATTTACAGCTGTACAAAATAGCTAAAAAAATTAAAAAAAACCTTGTTTGAAAATGATTTTGCAACTGGCAGGGGGTAGACTATACAGTAAGAGCAAGTTATTCTTTGTTTTCAGATCAGAAGATTGATCACAGCCATAACTTACCTCCATAAAAGTTAGTCTGAGTGGGTGGATTAATGAGTTGACACACTCACAAGTCTGATATTAGTGATGCACACTGAGTGACCATCCTAAGACTGATCAGTAGGATGGGAGTCCATATTTAAAGATCCTGTGCAATGACTTTATTCTTACATTTGAAGTGTTCAATTAGCCACAAAATGAAGATATATGTTGTTGTTTTTTCACAGGAAACAGGAAAATAACATTTCTAGCTGAAAGTTTTATTTTTAAGACTCACAGCTGTGTGGTTATCACGTATAACATGAGTGATAAGCACAGGTGATGTCAATAAAATGCTCTCGCAAGAGATATAGTAATTGAACTTTACATGTGAGAATACCCTCAGTGTTATGCTGGTTCCAGGTTTAACAGGAAACAGCCAGCTGTGGTCTGCACGGAGGTGACCGTGTGCGCTTAGACATGCTGCTCTCGACCGTTTCCGTCCGTCTCCTGCGAATTTCCACATTTTGTCAACCAGCCAGTTCCAATTCTATCAGCGGTCATTACCATTCTACTGTGGCAGCAATTGGCCAATAGCGGTCCTGTTAAGTAACACTTGGGTGCCCTGGAGGACCATGTGACACCTAATCAATAGAAGATGAGCGCTCGCCTTGTGCTTTGGCTCAAGATGAAAAGGGCAGCTAATGGCGGCTTGCCATCTCGCTCGTTAGCAGAATATTCGTAATGGATGTGCCACGGGCAAAATGCTCCTCCCGATGGCAGAATATCTCTCCTAAAGGCAAAATATCTCCAGCCTCTGCTGATCTCTAGCACTGAATTGTATGAATTAGAAAAACACAGGCTGGTTAATTAAATTCAAGCTGAACAAAATTATTATCACAGACTGGAAATGGGAATGACCAGTATCATCCTGGGATGTATATTTCTAACCAAGTTTGAACTTCTTTAGCTTAAAAAGTGAAATTTTGACTGAGAAAGTTGAATGCTACTGAAACTCTTAATTCCTGTGTAAAGAAGTGACAAGGACAGATGGATGGAATACAGGAGCCACTTTATTTGTGTATGGAGGGTCTGGAGCAGTTTCTAGAAGGTCCCTGAAGGTTAATGTTAGAACATACAGTAAAACTTCACACTGTATGACTTTTTCAGGATTTTCATTTCAGGTCAAAGTGTTAATGCATTAATTTTTTTCCCCTTTTATAGACGCACTTAAAGATCTTAGTCTAAAAATGTGTCTGACATCTGTAACCTGAATTTTTGAAGCTTTTATGCCTATCTAGTTGTCAAGACAGATTTTAATTAAAGATCAATTTCATGGCATGTTAGCGATGGTATTATGAGCAAAGGGTATGAACACACAAACCTGTCTTTCAGACAAAGTAGTGAAACAGTTTTGTAATTAAATTAAATCAAATTTAGCAATGCAGAGAGCAGTTAACTGATATTATTAAATGCTAGCGGCAAAAGCTAACATAAGACTGGCCAAACATTTTCGAATTACCCTTAGAACTTTTGTTAGCTCAGAGGTTAATTTGTAGCAATTTAGTGCCCTCTAGTGGAAATGGTTACAAGATAAGACTTACAAGATAAGAATGCAAAAACTGGGCCGGCCACATGTTGGGCTTGCTTTCAACAAAGTTCAAGCGCTGGCCATTGAGGTCGATATTGGCAGACTGAGCAGTTGATGCTAGTCCCTCAAAACAAATAACTTCTTCCGGCATCCTTGGGCACTTCAACGTCAAGCCAAGGTTTGTCTCTGGTGCCATTGCTAGAGAAGCCTGCTGAGGCTTCTCTCTGTCACTAGGACTCGGCATGGAATTATATTTCATGAACCTTTAACATGACCTTACAGCAGAACTCCCAAGTGTGGAGTCTGGGAATGTATTTATTTATTTAGTACTAAAACAAGTATGAATATAATTAGTATTGACAACATTGCATTGAATAAAAGCATGTGAACATCATTAAAATAAGAGTTAATATCTGAATTATTACACAGGGATTTGTATTTTTCTTTCTTCCCATTTAAGTTATTTTTAATACACAATTTTGTTGAAGGAATGCCAAACTAACTCTGCCAAAAGAAGCAAATTTGGTTGTGGAACCACCCAATCTGGCAACGCCGCAGAGCTGGCAATGCCATGGGAGTTCTCCTCAGTGCTTGATGAAGTAGACCTAAGGCTTCTCTTTGTGGCTGGTGTTCCTGTCCTCTCGCTTGCAGGACCACCAAACACATTTACTCACACAGAGCTCATGCAAAAGGATTCATTGCAGTTAGTCACACAAACCGTACTCCTAAGGCCCAACTGCAATTACTCACACAAATGACCTTCTGCCTGCTGCTACACACTACCATTTACTTGTAATATACAAATTATGTGTTGCATGCTGTCACAGGGACTTATTGTCTCACTCAAGCAACCAGCTTTTTAAGTTTTCATGAATCGTACTTGCACATGAATGATTTGCAATAATGAAAAGTTATGCCACCAAGACACTTTTTCATTTTTAAAAAAAATGTCCTGGCACTGCAACTAGATTATCAATTGCATGCTTTGGACTACAAAAAAGATGGTGTCACTGAATTCACAGCATTTGTGGTATTCTCATTCTACAGGATGCAGCTATGGCCATAATTTGTTTTTCTTAATATGCATAAGCCACCAGTAACTAAATTATTTCCAGGATGCACAATCCAAGAACTTCACAGCCTTGATGAACTGCCAGTCCCCTTCCAATTTACTCAGCTCAGATGAAGTGTGGGTGGGTGATCCATGTAAATAATGTTAAATCCATGTAAATAATAACTGGGCCAGATAAAACTTAAATAGGAAGGGGCAATACATCCGACTCCCCCAATACCCCCCACCCCCCGTATGTAGTACATCTGTCCAAAGGCACTTGGTTTGCTTACATGGTTTCACACAAAAAGTATTCAACTTAAATTGAGCTCAGCACTGCTGTTGTATCTGTTGTTGTAAGAGGTGACTAAAGGTTGCTCTTCATGTATATTTCTCCAGTTGGCTTTAACAGCACTCCTGACACACTGATGTAAAATCCAAACATTCAAACTTATAGAAATATATATATTTTAGGGTGAAAATACCGTACTTGAAATGTATCAATAATATTTCAGAAAACCTAACATCCAGATTGAACATTAAAGTCAGACCAAGATCTTTACCGCACGGCAACTACCTTGTAAACTTAGTGTTTGTTTTTTGGTACGTAGCAGCGGACCATCAAAAAAATTACAAATATTTTGGTGGATAAGGAAAATGATTTGGGAAAACCCTTTGCAATATGATGCCAAAAAATAATGGTGGAAATGTGAAGTTATGTGCTTGGATTTTAGGTTACTGCATTTACATTTTCTACGTTTCAAACTGAAAGATAACTAATGTTAAACTAGTACTTTTAAAAATCAGTCTGCCGTGCTGTGTGGTTTATCAAGTTTTCCATTGTCATCTTTATTCTAAAAAGACTTCAGGATCAGATTATATAGCTGGGAGGATGTTAAAAGGAAGATATACTAACAGTAAAAGTCTAACACAAAAGTCACCCCAAGAAAGCATTTGGACCATTCCGCCAGAGCCAAGATGCATAGATGTCAGAATACGTTCTCTGGTAAAGCAGCCGGAAGGCCTGGCCCAGCTTACACAGTTTAATCAATACACCAGCTCTTTCTGTCTGGGACCAATGGTGGCAAGGGGCCAAACCAAATTCCAAATGCCACTCCACGTTTAATCTCTGTGACCCCCTGATGTTATCCACAGTACTGGAGTAGTTGTCAGTAAATCTTGTGTGTGTGTGTGTGTGTGTGTGTGTGTGTGTGTGAGTGTTTATAGTGTGAGGGCAGGGTCAGGTAGAGATCAGCTGTTGGGGATTTTGGGGGAAATGGGAGTTCTAGAGTTCATATCAGGATTTATATTAGGCTTTAGGATTATCTGCTTAGGCGGAAGAGTAAAAGAGTTTGTTTCAGGGCATTTCAGGACACAACAGAAACGGGTCACTAGAGGTTATTTTATCTAGATGGGGCAGATAAAAATGTTACTGCAGGGCATTCATTCGGAATTTATAGTGATGAGCTAATTCAAACTTGGAAAATACAACAAACTGGAGCTTGTGGAATGAATGTCCCTGCTGTACCTCAGAAATACTGTTGATAGTTAACCATTTGGCCACGCAGTATACATTACATATAGTGCATTTAATGACAGCATTTAATGAATTAAGATTAGCTACACTAACATGTTCTACCAAAGCTTTCAGCAGTTATTTTGATAGCTCGCTTGCATATTTGGTGCATTGGCTCATATTTGTATTTAAATTTTCTTTCCTTTTTTGTAAGTGTTTTCGAAGATGAAAAACTTCTTAGGTAGGTAGCTAAGCGTGAAATTGAATATGAAAGTTGACTACACCACTACCTGAATGGCCGTGCATCCGAAATAAAAATTTAATTAGCTGAGAAAATGTGATTTTTCAAAAGTCTAAATAGTAGCAACATTCTGCATTAAGAGGAAAACATTCACAGGAATTATGTATGGTACATTAATAACAATAAATGTTTTTTGGAACAAAACAAAAAGATTTAATATTCTGAATATTATCAAGAGTGCCTCTCCAACCTTAAGCTAGTTATCTCTTTCTTTAAAATATGAGAATAATAATGTAACTTTTACTTGACTCTTCTTTGCCCTGTCTTATCATTTACATATTATATCATATATTGAAAATCTTTTTGCTTCATATTTGAAATGAGATCTTTCATCCTCCAAGCTATGCCTCAAATTGTGTTGTTGTAATGATGAGATTTAATGTGTTGAATATCAAACCTGATTAAAATACACCGAATGGAACCAAAATCCCGCATCTCTAATCTATTTATCAGGGGTGAAATTCAATGTATTTTTTTTGTTTTTTTTTGTCATCATGGTGTGAAGTACTGCTTTCCCACCACAGTGGGGAGATTGTTGCGACAGATATAGAGCTCTCTCAGACCAGCTCTCTCAAATAGTATTATTTTGCACGGTTTCCAATTGTGCTGGTACTTGCACTGACAGCCAACAAGTTAGCCCAGTTCAACTGCATTAAGGACATTCAGGGATGGGCTCTTTCAACACATAATGCATTAAGCTAAGCTCTGTAAATCCATCTTTGATGGATATAAGCCACTTGAAATGGTGGGGAAGAGCTATAGAGATGAGGAATGGAACACAGAGTAGTATAAATGTCTTAGTTATAGCCGTGTGCAGAGAGAGGAGGGGGGGGGGGGGGGGGGGTGGCGTAATATGTTGTCACAGATACAGCCAGTCTCTCAGCACCCCTCAGACTATATCTGCACTCATCCCAAAAGCTTTCATTTTGTAATAGGAGCAATATGCTTTGCAGCGCTGGATAGCTACTATGACACTGCGCTGTGTCACCCACTACCACCCACTTTATAATGCTGAAATGACTATCAGGCAGGAAGCCTTCCTTAAAGAAGAGCCAACTTTTATCTTGTAAAAGGACACATGAAAGGAGTCCCAAATGGAAGTCAGATGACAGGGGGAAACAGCAACACCATTAATAAGAGTAAAGAAAGTGTGCGTGTAACAGCACGGACACTAGTTCTCCACACGCTGGCTCACAATTTGCTGAATCTGACCCAGCTCTCAAATGACTTGACAACATACATGGGTCACATACATATTTTAAGTGCCTTTAACTCTTTAGATACCATTGACTTGTTAAATGGTCCCAGCAGATCCCAGAGAAATTTAAGATAAGTTGCACGGTAAAATGTTCAGTGTTAATTCAACTCTTACAGAGTACATAGGGTCTCTATTGAATGAACACTGGACATTTTACCGTGTACTTTCCAAATTGTGCAGTAAAATTGTATTACCTTCTCAGAATATGTCAGGTTTCTTTGAGAATTGTGTTAATATGTAGGTGCTTTAGAAGAATGAAGGATTAAAGTATTTCAGATATGTATATGATCCAGTTCTACAGGACATTGACAGAGAGCAATATGTTGTGATTTTATAATGCGTATGTCACGCACACAACACACACGCATACTGCAGTTAGCAGTATACCATCAGTGATAAAGGTTGCAGTTGTTGGTGGCGGTTTTGGGATTAAGGTTGCGGTAGAGATATGGAGCTTGGGACCCAATGCAAAATAAGCTCTGTATCCAGGCTCAGAGGAGGCCCTGATACTACGCAGGGCTTTGAGATATCCACTGTGATATATTATGTCACTGTCACTGACATCATTAATCCCATTTGTGCATTTTACAGAGGATCCATGCAGCTCTGTGACAAAAACTGTTATTTTCTGAACAAGGCCTGGATGAAGTAATGCGGGAGAACAGTTGTGTACGGTGCAGGGACCAGCTGTGCGGTACTGTGAGTGTGTGATGAGGACCGCTGTCAAGTCAAGTTTATTTGTATAGCACATATTCATACAACTGAATGCATTCAAAGTGCTTCACAGAATAATGAAGGAAAAAAAAAGATTGATTTGACAGAAAAGAATAATAAAAAGTGCAGATAAAGGTCATGAACCTACTCTTAAAAACTGAATCCAACAACAATCAGCTTGCCACCTGCTATCTGCTGTGCACAGTACATGCAAAATACACAATCAAAATACGAGACAAGCATACTGTGTGCTCTTTAGCCCCTTAGCCTCTCTGTGGATGGTCTTTTTATACTTTTGCCTGCCAGAAACCGCTGCAGGTCTTTTGCCTCTCAGTGACCGCTAGAGGTCTTTGCCTCTCAGTAACCGCTAGAGGTCTTTTGCCTCTCAGTGACCGCTAGAGGTCTTTTGCCTCTCAGTAACCGCTAGAGGTCTTTTGCCTCTCAGTGACCGCTAGAGGTCTTTTGCCTCTCAGTAACCGCTAGAGGTCTTTTGCCTCTCAGTAACCGCTAGAGGTCTTTTGCCTCTCAGTGACCGCTAGAGGTCTTTTGCCTCTCAGTAACCGCTAGAGGTCTTTTGCCTCTCAGTAACCGCTTAGAGGTCTTTTGCCTCTCAGTAACCGCTAGAGGTCTTTTGCCTCTCAGTAACCGCTAGAGGTCTTTTGCCTCTCAGTGACCGCTAGAGGTCTTTTGCCTCTCAGTAACCGCTAGAGGTCTTTTGCCACTCGTATAGAGGTTTTTGCCTCTCAGCAACCGTTAGAGGTCTTTTAAGTGCTCAACAGACAACAAGCAACAACTGAACATCAGATAACAGTAATAAAGAGCAATTTGATTAAAGAAGAATGAAAAGTGCAGATAAAAGTGCATTGCAGCGAAAACATTAAGAAGACATTAAATTGCATTTAAAAAACAATAAAAACAAGAAGCGAAAACAAGTAAATACATAGTTAAAGATTAAAAAGGAATTGCATTAAAAGACAAATAAAAACAAAAGAATAGTTACAGATTAGAAGGAAGTTATGCATCTAATTTATTGGAAAGCCGCAGTAAACAGTAACGTTTTAAGCCCTGATTAAACCCTGGCAGAGCTGGTGTGGGTGTAAAAGCCTGGGTGAATAATATACAGGTGTTTTCATTGATATTGCGCTTTCTGTGTGTGGTGCAGGGATCCAGCTGTCCGGTACTGTGAGTGTGTAATGAGACAGTTGTGTGTGGCGGAGGGTCCCAGCTGTCCGGTACTGTGAGCGTGTGATGGGACAGTTGTGTGTGGTGCAGGGACCCAGCTGTCCAGTACTGTGAGTGTGCGATGAGATGCTGTGAGGGAAGCAGGACCCAGCTGTCCGGTACTGTGAGTGTGTGATGGGACAGTTGTGTGTGGTGCAAGGACCCAGCTGTCCGGTACTGTGAGTGTGTGATGAGATGCATGTGAGGGAAGCAGGGACCCAGCTGTCCGGTACTGTGAGCGTGTGATGAGACAGTTGTGTGTGGTGCAGGGACCCAGCTGTCCGGTACTGTGAGCGTGTGATGGGACAGTTGTGTGTGGTGCAGGGACCCAGCTGTCTGGGAAGCAAAGTACAGCAATGCAACTGTGTACAGCAATGCAACTGTGCAAATAAAGACAGGGAGGAGGGGGTATTGTCCGGAGAGCCCATCCAGCACCTTCTGCCAGTTTTATAAATGAGGGGTTATTGTGCATGCGATGCCAGGGACCAAGGCTGAGAAACACATGGAGGCTGAGAAGGAGGGCCCCTGCCAGGCCTCCCGCTACCACCCGCCATCCTGGCAAAGGTCTTGTCCTCATCCCCCCTCTCTCAGCCCCTCCATAGGGCTGGAAAACAATGCGTCATCCCCCTTTCTATTTTTGGTTCTGTGTGCGTGCGTGCGTGCGTGCGTGCGTGCGTGCGTGTGTATGAGCATGTGTGTATGCATGTGCATTTTTGTGTGTGTGTAAAGAAACAGCAGACATCAAAGGGAACCAGAATTATTTGGCCTGAAATTGTCTTTGTTTCTGCCCCTTCTTCCAGTTCATTACCTGTATTCTACCTGCTGGGGAATCACAGCTGAGCCTGGAGCTGATCCCATTTTACCCTTGTATAAAAATACCCTACAAGTCCATCTATGTGACTGAAGCTGGCTAAAATCAGGATCACGTGCTCATTAATTCAGGAAAGGAATACATAACCCTGTTCAACTCTCACTCTGAAATAATAGTGCTGAAGAACAAGACAGTTTACTGAACTGTGATGTTTTCCATATATTGTATGCATTCGCATGTCTGTCTACCAATAATGTATCCTTTGTCTTCATGTCCCACTGAGCCAGCAGTGTCCAGCGACATCGTATGGATGACCAGATCAAGTCAAAACGGGTTCGTCATTCTTGGCTCTTCTGTCAACCCCAAATGGACACCCACATGAGACGGTGTATCTGCTGATCTTGACCGAGACCGTAGCTGAACTTAAATGTCAAACTCACCCTAAATTAAGAGTGCGGCGTATGGACATGCTTAGCCTAAGCTTTCATTCTGGCTACAGAGCAGACAACACAGTGACGTTCCACAGACGGCGAATGGATACGATTTTGCTCAGTGTCCATTTATCTGTCCCCTGTAGCACTGGAATGTTGGGACTTGGGAGGACACTGGCTCACTCCGGCTCATCCTCTGGTACCCAACGAGTCCCCCTCCCCCCCCCCCCCCCCCAACCCCGTCCACCTGG
>CM056376.1:124656450-124825673 GCA_029718625.1 Synaphobranchus kaupii
GTAAAGAGCCGCAGCTCTAATCCAGTGGTGACCGGACCAAAAAAAGTCCACAAGGATCCTCTGTAGTTCCTCAATCAGGCCACGTGGTGGAGGTAGTACCATCAGTTTGTGCCATAATGACGAGGCGACCAAGTTATTGACCACTAGAACTCTCCCCCTATATGACAGCTGGCGTAGCAACCATTTCCATTTGGATAGTCTGGCACACACCTTCTCCACTACACCCTCCCAATTCTTCCTCTGATAGGCCTCAGTCCCCAAAAAAACTCCTAAAACTTTCATGCCTTCCCTCTCCCACCTAATCCCCCCTGGCAGTCTAGGTGCTGTTCTCTCCCCCCATCTCCCTACTTGTAAGGCCACACTCTTCTCCCAGTTTATCTTGGAAGATGAAGCATTTCCATAGATCCTCAGGCTCTCCTCTAACACCTGAATATCTCTCTGTCCACTGATAAAAACAGTTATATCGTCAGCATAGGCCGACACAACTAAGGCTGATATTTTTGATGCCCCTGGTAGTGGAAGCCCAATAAGTCTGTCCCTCAGCCTGCACAGCAAGGGCTCTATTACTAAGCTGTACAGCTGGCCTGAAATCGGGCACCCCTGCCTGATCCCCCTCTGAACTGGCACTGGACGGCTCAAACCACCCCCCACTTTTACCAGGCATGACGCTCCCCTATACAGCAACCTCACCCAATTCAAGAACCCCTCCCCAAAACCAAAGGCCCGTAAGGTGGAGAACAAAAAAACATGGTCCACTCTATCAAATGCCTTTTCTTGGTCTAATGACAGAATACCAACATCCAAGTTGTACAGTTTGCACACGTCCAAAGCATCTCTCATCAGAAACAAGTTATCTGTTATAGAGCGACCCGGCACACAATATGATTGGTCCTTCTGAATAAGTATTTCTAAAAAATCTTTCAACCTGTTTGATAAAACCTTTGACAGTACTTTATAATCTGTACAGAGCAGTGCAACAGGCCTCCAGTTTTTTAGTAGAGTCAAGTCCCCCTTTTTTGGTAATAGGGAGAGTGCTGCACGCCTACATGAGATGGGTAAAAATCCCACCTGAAAACACTCACGCAGCAATGCAAGCAAATCTGTCCCGAAGCAGTCCCAGAAATGCTTATAAAAGTCTGTGGGCAGCCCATCAATGCCAGGAGCTCGACCAGATGACATTCCCATCACTGCAGTCTTAAGCTCCTCCATGCAAAGTTCAGCATCTAAGGATGCACGCTCCTCTGGTCCGAGCTGAGGCAGTCCTTGTAGCAGCTCAGCAGCACACTGCTCATCACATATCTCTGCTTTATACAAATTGGTGTAGAAAGCCACAGCATGTCTCCGCATTAGGGCTGGGTCAGTGGTGACACCCCCATCAGGGAGATGAAGACACACCATCTGTTTTTTCAGGGCTGTGGACCTTTCTAAATTAAAAAAAAAAGAGCTAGGAGCATCCATATCTTTTAAGTGGGTAAATCTGGACCTCACCATTGCCCCCTTTACCCTCTCTTGTAAAAAGGAGCTGAGCTCCTGCCTTTTCTCCTGCAGCTTACCACTGTTCTCCATCCCCCCATTTGAGAGATTATCTCTCTCGATCTTACTGATCTCCTGAAGGAGAATGAGTGAGGAGAGAGAGAGAGAGAGAGAGTGAGACTGAAGGAGAATGAGTGAGGAGAGAGAGAGAGTGAGAGAGTGAGACTGAAGGAGAATGAGTGAGGAGAGAGAGAGAGTGAGCGAGCGACTGAAGGAGAATGAGTGAGGAGAGAGAGAGTGAGCGAGCGACTGAAGGAGAATGAGTGAGGAGAGAGAGAGAGAGAGAGAGAGTGAGCGAGCGACTGAAGGAGAATGAGTGAGGAGAGAGAGAGAGAGAGAGAGTGAGCGAGCGACTGAAGGAGAATGAGTGAGGAGAGAGAGTGAGAGAGAGAGTGAGACTGAAGGAGAATGAGTGAGGAGAGAGAGAGAGTGAGGAGAGAGAGGGGGTGAGGAGAGAGAGGGGGTGTGTCAATGAGTCTGAAATTCTTGTGAAGAAAATGGAGGGGAGGGGGGCAGTTAATCAGAAGGGTGAGTGCATTGGGACTGCAGACACACTTCCAACATTTTGGGACAAACCCCTTCAGCAGGAGAGGAGCTCTCTCTCTCTCTCTCTCTCTCACTCACTCTCTTGCTCTCCATCTCTCTCCCTTCCCCCCTCTTGCTCTCTCAATTTCTCTCACTGTCTCTCCCCCCCTCTCTTTTCTCTTTCTCTTTCACTCACACACACACATACACACACACACACGTGCAGTCACACGCAAATACACACCATTTCACACTGTCACAGCCTCCTCTCTCTCTCTCTCTCTCTCTCTCTTTCTCTCTCTCTCCATGGATTCCCCCTGGAAGAGGACAGTGCGTATCGCCCTCCTGCTGACTCTCGTCTGCCTGTACTCTGCTGCGCTCCCCTGGGACTTGGTCAGCGGCTCACCTGAACAGGTAAGGGACCAGACCCCTCACTTACTTATAACTGGGGGGGCTCCTGGGCGCTTTGTATAGCTTTCATACTTATATTCATAAAATGTGCAGGGCTGTAGTTCAACACCTGCAATACAGGTAAAAGTCCTGAGACATTTGTATCGGTTATAGGCTAAGCAGGACTTGTTGTATGAGACACACCGGTGGAGTTCAGATTTCTGTGGTAATTAAGTCTAATGCATAATATGGCTTGTTCCTGGCAGTAGGCATGCATGGAAAATGGGCATACTATACATACTATATGCCCAGCTGCATTTTTTAATGGTCCTCATTGAGAAATGGGATTGGGCATTAGAACGGATTTAGACTGCATCACAACCATCAAGTTTAGACAACTGTCTGGTGCCTACAAAGACAGGCACCAATTAATGGATAGCATTGTGTGTAATTCCACTATAAGGACATCTAAGCTCAATTATAATATTTTAGCGCCCTTGGTTCAGAGTAAAGCAGTTGGATTCACGATAGAGTTGTTTGGCACTTTTCTTAAAGTCTGTATTGCGGCTTAGTTTCTGAAACTCCAGACCTGAGAAGGATGTAATTTCAAGGGAGACAGAGAATACACAGACGGAATACTTTTTCTAACCACTTCCGTATTAGAATATTGTGAATATAGATAATAGCAGTGCTGTTAGGCCACAGATTACTATTCATTATATTATCTGATGTCTCTATTGAGGAAACATTCTCATGGTTTCCTGTTAACACTTTATAGTAAGGCCCAATAAATTAACCAGTAATCAGTGCTTCATAATTAATTAGTAATTAGTACTGTCATATCAATGATATCCAGCCCTCATAAATGGCTTTTTGGAGTTCTGAAAGAAATTCCATAGTACTTATAGTATAGTACACTATATTTGCATTTCTTATCATTATTTCAGTTTTGGGGTATATATTGTTTACATTAGAATCTGGACTGCAAAACAATTCATTATACATCCACACAACATCCTACTGTGAATGATATTTATTCATTGTAATTTAACCATGGACTTAATATGAAGTGCTAGCGATTTCTTTCTCAAGGCATACTAGTGGATATAATTAGGAATGTGGATATGACTGTGATTGGAATCATGGGTAAATGTGTAATGTGTGTCAGGTGCTGAGGGTATTCAGAAGAGAGGGAATGCAATGCGGGGGTCTGAACCTCCAGTTCAGGAGGAATTATAGTTCATTTGGAAACAGCAACTATATTTCTACAATCCTGTGTTCATCTTTATTCATTTAATTTGTTTATTTCATCATCAAGATTCATCATTTTAAGACTGGAGGGAGAGCACATCTGGTGCTTGTAAGGTTAAAATATGCACAAGCAAACAGATATGGGGAGTGCTTCAGCTGAAAAGTCCTGTGTTTTCTTACTTCCGAATGACAGATGGATTGTTTTTGTGGTGTGTAATGTGTAACAGAGATATTTACAGACGGGTGACAAATTTAAGGAAAAAGCAACATAAATGTAGTAAGTTGTTGGGCCGCCACGAGCCCTGGGGCTGGGACATTGTCATCCTGGAAGAGACCCCTCCCATCAGGATAGAAATGTTTCATCGTAGGATAAAGGTGATCACTCAGAATAACATTGCATTGACTTGCAGTGAGCCTTCCCTCTAAGGGGACAAGTGGACCCAAACCATGCCAGAAAAATGCACCCCCCCCCCCCCCCCCCCCCCACACACACACACACACACACAGCATAACAGACCCACAGGACCCCCTCACTGTAGGGGTTTTTCATTTAATTTGACACCTGTCTATATATACAGGCAAAACGTATAACAATTTACATACCTCAGTAGCCTAATATAAGTAGTTTTTTATGAAGTATATGGGGATATTTGAGGATTTAAATATCAAATCTATTTATCCAGTTTTGTTGTTAACGATTGTTGACCATGCCTAAATATGTGGTACATGACTCGATGTGGTCAGCATGGTACATGACTCCACACTCAGACAGAATAAATTAGCTGCGTATCATGCCATTATAGTCACTGTATTGTTATTCCCTGTGGTTGTCTTTCCCGTCATGACGAGTCACAATTTCAATTTTTTATTTTATCACAAGCCAGATACATAACTGGCTGTGCAACACTGTAGGTCCTCATCTGAAGCTCCTCGTCTGTGTTGACATAGTGGAGGATTCAGATTGATAAGAGATGGAATATTATTATCGAAGATATACGGACAAAATAATACCTAGCTAATTATTACTGTGGAATCTGTTTGGGGGAAGTCATATACTTGGGGTTGTGTTCCACACATACTTTGAGACAAAATGTATTGGAAAGGGCTCACTTCAGAAGTTTATTTGATTCCTAAAGTTTGGTTGATTGATTGATTGATATCTTTTTTGATTTTGTATGAAGTTTTGCTGTTCTTGGGGGCAGACGTCTGACGCACATTTAACAGAAATTGAAGCATGGGAGAGGAAAGAGTTGGTGAGTTTGGGTGAGAGCCGTTTGCTGTTCTGGGTTTGTATCACCCTGCACCAAACTGTTCCCCATACCCACAGAGTTTAATCAGCTGAGAGATGACAGATCAGGATTATCTCCTAGCAGGAGAACAGAAAGGACAGAGGCACATTCCCTGATACAGCTTTCACCGTCTTATAAAATGCATTCCTCTGTATTTTACTACAACATCAATTTTACTAGTTCTTATTGGATTTTCCAGATGTAACCGATTCCATTTGTCCAGAAAGATCGTCCTCATAGACCATGAGATAACCTAATATCAAACAGAATGATTACTAGATTCTAAAAGGTACAGAAAACTGTCATGCTGTAGGTAAGAATTAAGAATTACTTTAATATAGGGAATAATTACTTCCATAAAGCACTAGAGGAAAAAGGATAGGCCTTTGGCTCTTTGAGACCATGGTAATCCAATGACAGGATGTTTAAGCACAGACACAATGTCTAAGTCTTTTTCTCTGGTCTTACAAAAACATTTTCTTTAGTTCTATGAGGGATTGGTGACACACAAAGAAAAAGTTTGTGTAGACCACAGATGTTAAATCATAACTGTGCAGATTTGGATCAGTGCAAACAATATGAGTGTAGTAATTATGTCCCTTTTCTAAAATCTGCAGTACACACCAGTATCACCACAGTACTGCAGTCTTGGGTGCAAACTGGTCATTCCCCTTCATAATTCTCTTCCTTTAAAATAATTTATGTCATCAGTCCCAGAGCCAAGTGCCCAAGATGGAACATTTGGTTAAGGCTCTCCTTTCATTTCATATTTCGCCACTGTAGAGAATTAGTAGACTTCCTGTGGTCACCAGGAGGGACAAGCAGCATCCACAATCGCAAAAACAGTTCCAAAAGATAATTTTTGTAGTCTTTGGAGGTTTTGCAATTTCATCGATTTCGGTATGAATTTAACTGCTTCTGTAGCTATATAAGCACACAATGCGACTTCCTGTAAATGTTATATTAATATGGCATTATACATTGTATTATTCTACATTGTCATTGTTTTACCTATAAACAATGTTTAGACAAATCAATAAAATAATTAGGCCATTGTTCTTTTCATGGTTTGCTGCTGGAGTAGCAGGCATTCTAAGCACACATTAATTACACTTTACAATTTTTAATCTCTTGGAGCTGTAATCGGCTGCCTTGATGAATGTTATTTTTATTCTATTGTGACAAATTTTATTATTTTTGTCATTTTGATTCTGTCATAACATGGTGAAATCACTTTCATATTTCAAGAACAAGGCACCCAGAGACAAGGTAACCTAAGATTAAAGATTCAAAAGAGAAGTCATGGAACTGTAGTCTCCACACAAATATCTTCTTTTTACCTTTTTTAAATTTACTTTTGCCTGACCTTGGGAAAACAGATCTTCAAATAAATTGAGCATTCTTTCAGAATTCCACTCCATTGTGAGAAAGTTCAATTTTGGGCGTGAGTCAATCTGCCTTTTGTTTTCATCTGTCTGCTCTTAATTTCTGAGCTGTTTCTGGCCTCCGTGTGGCACTTTTGACTCCAGGGATATGTAGTCATTCCTCAGGAAAGGCCTTTTGAACTACTCATCTGATGACTCCACGATTGCCAACATGTTTTGAGGCCCAGGGATGTGAGTTAGACTGAATGAATGCGTACGCTGAACCAACAAAGCATGATTCAGCTAGCTAGTGTGCAGTGCAGTGAAGTGTTTCCACAATGCAAAGAACATAAAACACAATCACCTTACTTTCTACTTTTGTGCACTGTAAATGAGGGGTGATGTTTTCTTGCTTTTTGCACCTGCTCTTTTATTTCTGACTCTGATCTCCATTAGACTTATTTAGTGAATTTTTATTTTACATTAAAAAAAGAAAGTGCCAATGGAGGCATTGAAAAAAGAATTGTGTTGATATCCTATATTTGATTGCCAAAGAGATAGACAAACTCAAACAATGCTTGTATAGTTTTTGAGGAACCATTGTTCAATGTTGGGGCACTCAGGATCAATGTTGGGGCATTTTTCTTGGCCCTTTAAATTTGTGATGACTGAACCAAACATCTGTATATGGATACAAATGACAAAAGCCCAACATTGAGCCAGTTGCCTGACATTTACTGGGTAATGGAGAATGAAAAATGTTTTGTGCCAAAAATAAATGATACGGAGCATTATGGATACAGGAGAACACAGTGGAGTACAGCCATTACTAAACAGACAAATGCATTACCTAATTTAGTCAAAACTCATTAGTCACAAACACACGCCTATTTTTAAGACTCAGTCGTACTTACCTTATCGTTGAAAACATCAACATAGACACAACTATGTTCGGAAAGTTATTTGTTTTGTTTGGCATCAGTATCAGTAATCAGAGTTTTTCTTAGTTTCGGAAATCCAGAATGTTGCGTGGTGAACAAATAGCTTAATATAATATAAATAAAGCAAGCCTGTAATTTAATTTATTTGGCACAGACCAAACAAACTGTATTATTATTGTATTTTGTGCTTTTTTTTTTTTGGAAGATTATGTCCTCATTCATAATGAAGTTTTCCCACTTAAACGCATGAATAAAAGGGTGTGCACTGGCTGGATCGGCAGCCAGGAATGGTGTCCCGCAATGGTGACCAAACTGAAACATGAAGTTATCTGCCACAATCAAAAGTTTTTTGTTTAGTTTTGTTTGCTAGTTTTACGCAGAAGCATCACCCTACGCCGCACTATGTTCACAAGTTTTAAAAGAGCATAGTCTATGGTCCCAATATATATAATAACATTGCACTGTATCATTCAGTTATGATGCAGTTATTCATTGCAAATCATCTGAGCTTTCCACTGATTTATTGTGAGCAAAGTGTCACTGAGACTGAGAAGGTGGAAATGTGTTCTACCATACCTTTTCTGTGTTTAGGAGGCATGACAACAGAATGTACATGTACTTGTCCACAAGCACAGTGACCCTCTACATGTCACAGCGTACTACAGGAGAGTTAAGGTGTAACTCTCATTTATAACACTGGCAGGCTCTGGATGCTTGGTACCCTGTCAGGTTAAGCTAATGCAGTGGTATTGAGGAAATCTGGCGAAGTTAAACCATTCAAGCCTATCTACCCTTGGGAGAAAAAAAACGATTGTGTCTGCAGCTGCAGACTGCCAGTCATAGTTGGCTTAATGATGTAGCCTCAGGCTCAAACATGCGATGTCTAGACTGCAGTGCCCAGCCTGCCATTGTGGAATGTATTGCACAGGGTCTTTAAAGTTTTAAACATAAATTCAGGTTTAAACACAAATCTTAGTGTTTTGAAACATGCATATGTTTTTCTAAATATTCACTTTAATTATCACAATAGGCATTTCGCAATGTTTTTCGAGAGTGGGTTGTTATTTGTCCAAAGCTTTCTTTGGCAGAATTGAGTTTGTGGTAGTGAAAACTCACTACTGGGCTCGCAAAGCTCTCCTTAGTGCCCTGTTGAAAGAAAAAAGAACGTTTTACTTCAAAGCATTACCTAAGGCCATTTATAAGATACAGTATATATACTAATATAGATAGGTCAACATCACTCCAGCTCAATTTTAGGTTAATAGTAATTTGTTTTGATTGAATTGAGACTGGCATACATAGAACACTTTTTTTTCCAGATACTATTGACAACATATTTGTCCTTAAATGGTTATGGTTATGAATGTGTACTAAACTATTTGGGGTTGTGAATGTTACAGTTACAGTTTTGTTACTATTTCTAGTGTGCCACACATGAAAGAGAGGATTGCTAATGGATTTCTTGGATTTTATTTTTCATAAATATTTTGTATCACCCAAATAAGTCCATGTGGCTCTAACAGAGCTTAAACTTAAAACTTACTTCCACTTAAAATTATTGCATATATGTGTTCATTCTTTGGAAAAAGCACAGAACTGTGGCTGGGATTCCGAAGGGACTTTATAGAATTATACAGTAATTCTCTCTGTGGGTTACAACATTACTCTTATATGAGGGGAATAATGTGATCATATGACGACTGTGTGCTTTTAATCCCTAGCATATTCCATTGTGCTCAGTCAAACGTTAAACCGTTTTCTGTTGATTTTGTATGACATTTCCAGCCGGAGCTTGTTAACAAACTTGTTATACTAGGCTGACCCCAAAACATAAGCGTCAGACACGTTCGCTTTATCGACTTTCAAACCACACCTGCCTACAGTGGTCGTGCATTTTCAACGTTTATTCCAGAGCGACGGTGGAACGGAACAGAGAAAAAAAAATGAGATGGTGGACTGTGTCCAATGATTTCCTAGGAAAACTTTGGTGCAATCTTTGGTATTTTCCATAATTGTTATCTTGTGATCTTTGGTTCTGCGTTGTGATCTACGGTCCTTTCCAGATGCCTCCATTCCACTATGGAGCCAGAAAGAGCTCGAGGACAGGGTGAGAGGTGGAGGGAGGGAAAGCCGCAAAAAACACTCTCTGAAGATCCATTAGTCAGTGCTATCTATTAATTTTGAAAGTAGGACGTGGGAAGGGGGGAAGGTGAGGTCTGTCTTACTGAAGGTCGGTCATAACCAATCCCTTTTGCTTATTTGGATAATGTCCACAGAATTCTCATTTCCACCCTTCGCCCCGCCTGTGCCCTATAGGTGTTTGTGATTGGTCAACTAGTGTAACGAGCAATGAGAAATAGTAAAGCATAGGCTAAACAGGGACCAGCCAGAGATAAACAATGACACAAGCGTATGCTCCTCAAGATTCAAACTTTTCAGCATATTGCCTTCATCATCAATGGTGTCGTATTCTCAATATATCCACTAGGAATTGAACCACCACATCCGTGCCCTCAGTTCTTCAACTATACATAACCCCCCCCCCCCCCCTCCCCTCCCCCCCCCCCCGCTCCAGAGAGCATGCTGAGTCTCTGTCAGGTCTTATCCTGCAACTAAAGAAATTAAACAAAATGGAGGGTCAGCGGTAATGACTGTGGCTTGACACATTAATCACACACAGTTTGAGTCAGACCTCTCAACGCCAAGACAGACCGAGAGAGGGTCTTGCTTTTCGTGTGTTTATCTGCAGCTCACAGTAAAAAATCTCATGTGGAATCAATAGTTTCGAGGGCAGCAGTTCAAATAAAACAGGGGAAGTCTATTATCTTAAAGAGGTCTTATCCAACTGTCTCACTGCACACATTCTAATCTTAGGATGCTGCCTTGTAATAACTCCAATATGTGTTTTGGTTTGTGTGTTTTTTATGGATGTGGGTAGTGAGTTCTGCTCAGGATGCTGTTCTTACATAATTAAAGCAGATTTGCAACGGTGAAAACTAATGCTCAGAAAACGCATATTTCTTTTTAGATAGTTATTATTACCCAGCGGTGACATATTTTCACATTCAGATCTGATTCGATTTTGCTTTTAAAGGAACACTTCCTCCCCCTGACAGAACAGCAACCCATGGAGGATTGTAGGATTGCTGTGGTCATACCACAAGAATATGTTCTGGGACCACCAGAGGAAAACTGCCATTTGATGGAGAATAAACTCCCCCCTTACGTGCTCATTTCTGGGGAGTAACAGCAAAAATTGTTATTTCTAAGGGGAAACAAAGATGCAGACGTAGCGAATGCTTATGCCTCAGAAGTAAGCGTGAGAAAGAGTGCTGAGGAGAGAATTGGAAGTGCTTCTTCCTGCCTTTCTGCTCCAACAGCATTCCACAAGTTTAGCACACACGTGTTCTTTTCTCCATAAAGTCCCTAAACAGCAGAATCATTGTAACAAGAAAAGGACGCAGACCAATCAACACATTTATCCATTTTAGTAATAAGTAAATACATACAGTATGAATGAGGAGAAGATGTCATTGAAGCACAGTTGGTGTTACCATCTTCAAATGGTGATATCCAGTATTACCTTAGCATAGAATTACGTAGGTGTCACATTGCTAACCTTGTGTCCTGTTTTACATGTGTGTTTCTCAGGTGCCGGGGTGTGAGGGGTACCAGGTAGATGCCTGTGGGGTATGTGGGGGTGATGCCTCCTCCTGTGAGGTGATCAGCGGGACGTACTCACACTCCATCCTGTCGGTGGGCTACCACAAAATCCTGGAAATTCCCCTGGGGGCCCAGGACATCAAGATACAGGAGACCACCAAGAGCAGGAACTACCTTGGTAGGAGGAGCTTAAGGGGATATTTTGTTTTTGTCCTTCTTCCTCCATCCTCTTCCTTTACCAACATAAGCGCCGCTGAGTGCATAGTTATGTCACCACCCCAAAGGCCTTCATCATGTTTTTATAGTTGAAATTAATTATAGTTAAACATCTGAGCGATATTTAAAAGACACTAAGGGTTGGTTCTATAGAGCAGAAAATCTAGGGAAAGCATGTGATTGGGTACCGCAACATAAAGAATATTTATTTTTACATTTAACCATTATTTAACTAAGTGGGTTAAATTGAGAACTTGTATTTAATTGAACCGTTATTGAACAACAGTGGAACGCCATTAATGAGCAATAGAAATGTTAGGCAGTATGTACAGGCTCTCTCAATAAACCCACATGTATTCTGACATGACGTGCTTTTGTCTCAGCGCTTTTAACTCAAGATGGCCAGCCGGTCATCAACGGGAACTGGGCCATCGAAAGGCCCGGGCAACTTTAGCGCAGCCGGACGCTGCTAACGTACCGCAGAACCGAACGAGATCCAGACCAAGTAGGGGAGTCCATCACTGCTCCGGGACCCACACCACCCATGAGCTCCACTTGTATGTGAGTGTCACAGACAGGATGGCTTCTTCTCTATATATCCATATTACTTGAATGAATTGTTATACTACTCTGATTGCGACAGACTCTTTACTTCCACCTGTACGGCAGGTGAGAGATTTTTTTAGTTCTTCTTTCCAGAGAGAAGCCTAGCTACGCCTATTAACAAGCTCTTAAATGCAGCCTCAGGCAATTAATTATGCATTTAGGTTTATAAAGCTTTACTGCGATGCATCATTTTTTATATTGGCATTACTCAACCCATATAAGAGACCATTCTCACAAAAAATGTATTTCCCATCATTATCAACGCGTAACAATTTTAAGCGGTTTGGTCCAAAGAGAGTCTCAAGTCTCTTTGATTGCGTCATCCTACAACAAATACAACTACTGCATTTCTGTCTTTGCTGATGCACATTCTCTCTGTGCTCAATGTTACAATGTGCAAACATCTAAATCATTGACAGGGTCTGTTTGCTAGTATCAGATAAGAGATTAGAGATTTGTAGAGATTCACATGTTGTTATCGAAAAAAGTTAATTGCCCAATTTCCATTGTCAATATTTTTAAAATGCAAATAAAATATGTTAGTATTTACATGTATACAGTTGTCACTTTCAATAAATAATTCTACTTTATTGCAGAAACTGTCAAGGTCATGTGCTTTCATACTGAATTGCTTCCCATACAAATTTATGCATTTTACTCCCACACTAGGTGATCTACCAGCAACCTGACCCAAGTGTGTACTACCACTACATCCTGCCCAAAGAAACCCTCCACAGCCCTGAGCCTGCCCCCGCCAACCTATGTTCACCTAGGTGAGCGTGGCATCTGTCAATCAATTAGTATGTTTGACTTGCAAAGAATAGACAATTTTGACAAATTTACATTGTGGTGGGAGCTCACGGATTGCAATGCCACTGTTTGTGCCGGATAAAACACAGTGTGTCTGTTATGAACAAGAAGGGTGCCTGCTCTATATGCTGAATTAAGCAGATATGTGTTTTTTTTCCTGCCGTAGAGCAACCTCCCAGAACCCGGTTTATAATCCAGTCTGAAGTTATCCTGTTACTGTTTACACCCGTGTTATGGCAGCATGCACATGTGCATATAAGAACGTAAGAACACATAAGGACAGGAACAGACTGCACATCTACTCTTGGCTCATTTACCAAAAAAAAAAAAAATGTAATGTAAAAAAAAAAAAAATTCAAAGAGGGTATCTAGGGATCACCATTTACCTACAAAATACAGAGTATCATTACATCACACCTGGACATGAACACCCCTAGTGTCTCTGCCTCTACTATGTGACCTGGCAAGCTATTCCACACATTGAAAACACAAAGAAAAGTATCCTGATATTCTTGCAGAATTTACCTTTTGCTGATTTCCACCAATTGTTCCCCTTGTTCTACTGACAGCA
The DNA here is from genome assembly GCA_029718625.1 of Synaphobranchus kaupii. Taxonomy (NCBI): domain Eukaryota; kingdom Metazoa; phylum Chordata; class Actinopteri; order Anguilliformes; family Synaphobranchidae; genus Synaphobranchus; species Synaphobranchus kaupii. The sequence goes on from CM056376.1 coordinate 124,669,610, forward strand.
CCCCTTGTTCAACTCAACCTGAAAAATCTGTTGCAATTCATTTGTTAATCACTTTTATGAATTAAAAACACTTTTACTAAGAATGAAGATATTAAGACTTAGATTCACTCAACATTTATCCTTAACTTTGATTAATCATGCAAGCAAGAATTATCTTTAATCATAAGCACAATTTGGCGAGTCACGGTGATCACTAAAACTAACTCACAAAACTGAGTTTGTGAAGAAAAAATGTGTAATGCTTGTGTTTTTTAAAAAGGTAAAATTAAGGACACGTTGATTGAACACAGGCCTAAGTATCTTAGGTCTCTCCTCATAACTTTTATTTCATACCAGGAACAAATTTTGTTGCCCTTCTTTGAACTTTTTTCCAGAGCATTTTTCTGTAGTGTGGTGCCCAGAAACTGCATACAATACTTCAAGCCAATGCCTTTGTCAGACCACACCTGTCTGTGTGTATTTGGGCCCATGCCTGTGTGTGTGTGTGTGAGTGTGTGTGTGTGTGTGTGTGTGTGTGTGTGTGTGTGTGTGTGTGTGTGTGTGTGTGTGTGTGTGTGTGTGTGTGTGTGTGTGTGTGTGTGTGTGTGTGTGTACGTGTGCAAGAGAGTCATGTTGCATGCAACACACCAAGATGAGACAAGAAGTTCAATGTCCTGATTTCTCACTGGAAAGGATTTGTCTGTACTCTGTACTAGATAAACCGCATGCATGTTTATTTGCCAGAAAAGGCTTGAAAAGGACCATGCTGTGTGTTCTCAGCATTGAGATTTTTTAGAGGTATTTTCCAGCTCACATCTGCATTTTAAGATTAAGGAATATTTGTTGCGGACAATTTTCCTTTGCAGTGACCTAACCATGACCTGACCAGAATCTGACCATCTACCCTACTGTATATCCTCACAGGACAACTGACCTGGGCCCCGTTTCCCAAAAGGATCTTAGAAAAAGATCATCTTAGGCTATTTTGTTTTTATGTTAGTTTCATTGTTTGTTTGTTTTTTGTCTTTCTCCCTCTATTTTTATTATTTGTTTCATGTAATATCAGTAAATATGAATAATTTTAATCATAAAATGCAGACAGCACAAACACAACACACTCTTGAGATGATCTTAACTCTAAGAATGCTTTTTGGGAAACGGGGCCCTGTTTGTCCGTATATCTGTTTTTCTTCTACAACACAATGGAAAAGTGACAGAGCTGGAGTCCCACAGATGACTGTAATTAAAGAGTGGTGAAATGAAAGTCAAACATTCTGAGAAAAAAGGATTAGCACAGTAATGTTATTGGGGTTCATTGTTCTCTTCGGTCCTGTCTCTGTGCCTCTCTACTCAGGGGAGACCATGGGGCTGCACACGGTGGAGGGGGGACGACTTCAACGGGAATGGGAACTCCGTCGGTGGGGTCCACCCAAACCAGGTCCTTTCCAACCCCCTCCCCTCGCCTACAGCAGACGCCCCAGAACAGCTCTCCCCCTATGGCTGGAGACGAACCGGGAGCACGCTCTGCAGCGCCACCTGTGGATCAGGTGAGAAATGCATTTTTTTATTTCCAATGGGAGTCTTGGTTACACTTATTAATGAGCTCTAACATGCAGCCTCAGGGCATAGTTATGCATTAAAATGCATAAACTGTATGTTAGCATTACTCACTACACATTAAAAGAAGCTCACAAAAATATGTCATTCCCATCATTATTAAGTGATATATTTAGGTGGGCGGAAAACAGATGTGATTAGCTGGGCACAGGTCACTGTTTCATGCCCATTGACAACATTAAAATTTATAGAGAGGTTTTGACTCAGGATAATGAACATCAGGCATTGAGAATGATTTGGGCTATAAATTGTTTTTGTTATTTTTTTAATCATGATACAGCAGTGTAATGCAAACCCGCTGTCTGTCTTTGGACGTGGCTATGCCGCGTGGATCACAGACAAACAGGGAGTGTGTGTGTGTGTGTGTGTGCATGTTTGCGTGTGTGTGTGTGTGTGTGTGTGTGTGTGTGTGTGTGTGTGTGTGTGTGTGTGCTTGCAGGTGGGCGGGGGGGGTTGCGGAAAGAATTTTCAGATGAAAAGTTTTATCATGGTCCCATGTCAATACACCCCCCTGTAGTTGTCCTGTCTCAGAGAGTGTAATGGAAGCCTTCCAGACCGAATCAGTGAAACTGACACAGTACTCTCAAATGCACAAACCTTTTTACAGGAATACTATAAAATATCCTGAGTTACAGTCTTGGGGACAGGAAGTCAATAGTCTGGCAGAGAGCAATGCTTCTCTTAATTATGTTATACTCAGACGGTATAGAGAAAGCAGGGCTGTAACATTTACCAAAGCCACAAGTTTGTGCCTAATTTTCAATCCATTGTTTTGCTACTGTAGCCGTTGTTCTGATTCTTTAACACCATATCTGATCTGCCCCCTAGATATTGCACACTAGCTATAGATGAAACAACGGTGAACTGCCTGCAGCATCCAAACTCCAAGCCGGTGGCTTAAATATGATTAGGTACACATGTTAAACCAGCATTGGGCATTTAGGCTAACCTTTAATGGCCCAGACTTAATACATATGTTGAAAGCATTGTTATTGAAGAGCGTAGGCAAAGGGCTTGACACTCTGCCCTCCTAACTGTCGACTGTGTGTTTTGTCAGGTCAGCAGCAGCTTAGCTGGAACAAAATGTGCTTAATTCCACTGTGCTCTAGTAAAACATTTTATACCCGTGAAAAAAAACCCAAAAAACTATAACTGACAGCAGAAGTATTAAAACAAAGCCAAGGCCTTCAGTTATGATGAATCTGATAGTTGAGGGAAACTGATAAATCTTGGATGGGATCATCGCGTACCCTCACATTTTTGAACGGAATCCCTTCATTAAGTTTGAATAATAATCAAAACACATGATAATAGAAAACAGAGACCTGTGGCTAGCTAATCATAAAGAAATCAACCCAGAATGCATAATCAGTTAAAAAACAGGGAAAACATCACAAAACCTATAAGAACAAATCATGTTTGTTTCAATGGGGGGGGCGGGGGGGGCGGGGGGGGGGGGGGGCTGATATGGATATGATTCACTTTTGATTCACGATTCACTGCAGGCAAAGTGATCCAGACTCCTATTGGTTGTTCAGAGTCCTTCATTCTGGTGTATTTTGGCCTCCTATCCCCCCCCCAAACAAACTCAGCAAGGAACAAAGCTTTGGCTTAATTCCCGAATCCAAAAGCTCAAGACTGTCAATGACCTTGTTTCTCAGCGCTGAGGAAATGGGATGGAAACAGCAGGCACTCTGTCTTAAAATGCAACCAAAGCCTTTCCTCGGAAAAATGACTATGAGTTCACCCTGTCATCATTAAATCACAATAACATTTCAAAAGGAGATCTTGTCGCTTACCATTACCATACACAACACACTGTGCAGTGCTACTACCTCCACTGTTTGTCAATAACAAATTGCTCTGCCAACTACACAATTGTACAATTTTACTCTGACCCCTCAGCAGTGGGATGGAGCAAGCACTCCAAACACAATCATACAGGCAGTACAGCAAACAAAAAACTATAAAATTCAGCTGTGACAATATGTCTAAACTTAATAGTAAATATTCTTGTTGCCCCTCTGTATAGGATAAACTGTTTCTGTTGTCCATCATATTCTGTCTAATTTAGTCACCTCACTCAATTTATTCTTATTTTATCTATAACTTCCTTATAAATGAAAGATGTCTTTGTAAATTATAAGAAGTTACAATAGCTGCATTGTTGTGTGTATTCAAATAAAAATACAGCTGGTTTTCCTCTAAAAGACATTTCTGTCCATGCAGCACGCAGTTTAGCCAAAAAAATATTTTCTCTCCTCTTCCTGCTTGGGGTGGCATAGGCAGGCGTCAGGGGGTGTTGAGCTGCGTGGAGCAGGAGAGCGCCGTTGTGGTTCCGGACGACCTGTGCGAGCACAGCCAGAGTCCCGTACAGGAAGAGGACTGTAACACTCAGCCCCTGCCCTGGCTTGTAGGTGACCACACCCCGCACCCTGTCTCAGCGATGCAGAGCATAAGCACAGGTCACTGCCAAATGCGTGCATGCTGTCTCTACAGCAACACGCATCTGGACTCCTTGTTCTTAGCACTAAGTAGGACAACAGCAGGCCTATCTGCAAAGTGAATTCTTCCAAACAGCATGGGAAGTATGTACACCAGCTGCTTCTCAGTAAATCTTTTTCAATTGGGATAAACTTCACACACACGCCCGTATGCATCTATGTATCTCCTTACATTACACAACATGTGTATAACATGCTATAGCACATTTTGAACAGATAAATACATTGTATTTGGGGCAATTGTAACAGGGGTCAATTGTAACACAATTTATTGTTACAATTGCCCCCAACCCTGAACACAATGAAACTAGCTAGCTCGCTGGATAGAATCTCAGCTCTAGCTTGTTTCAGATTGGTGCAATTGTATGGTGTTGCAATTGCCCCCTGTTACAATTGCCCCCAGAATACTCTACTCCCTGACCTTATGGACGTGACCAATATATTTCATGAGGGTCACGTGACCGGTGCTCACGGTTTCTCTGTCCGCAGCTGGGATGTGGGCGAGTGGTCTGAGTGCAGCAAGTCGTGTGGCCCCGGGGCCCAGCGCCGGCAGGTCCTGTGCCGCCAGCCGCTGGGGAACGGCAGCATCAGCACGGTGGGTCTCTGGCACTGCCGACACCTGGAGCAGCCCGAGACCATGGCGTCCTGCCAGCTGAAGATCTGCAGTGAGTGGCAAATCCGCTCTGAGTGGACTTCGGTTTGTATTCGGCAGGGTCCTCCGAAACAAACTAACACCAGCACCGGGGGCCTCATTTATAAAAATGGACTTACGGTCAAATTGTATCGACAGCCCTCATAACAAAAGTGCCTAAGTCATTTTTTGGACATTTTGAGATTTTCTGCCTAAATCACTTGATTTATCATTCGTCAACAGTGTAAAAATGCTCAAGTCACTGCAGGTCGCTGTGCACTTCCTGAACCGCTTTATGCTATTCTGCCTAAATCCACGATTTGATTTAGGCAGATTTATTTTTGCCTTTTTTCTCAAGACTACAAAAAAAGACTTAGGCACTTTTGTTATGAGGCTGTCGGTATATTAAACAGTGGCTTACGCAGAAAACCATGATTAGCAGAAAACCATGGGCTGCATACGAATTCCACAAATTGGTTGTGTTCGCGCTTTAGGAATTTAATTTGTAATCAGATTAAATTTAATTTGAATTTAATTTGTGAAAAGTGCAAGAAATGTTTGAATGCAACCTTATTTGGGGGGAAATGGCTGTTATTGGACACATTCACAAGTAATTGGAAAGCACTTTCATGTGAGTTCAAATTTTAAGTTAATTTGAGATTTATTGTATATGTTACAGGTGCGTAAGATGCAGATTTCGCCACTTTAAACCAAATTGTTTCAGTCTCATTTATTTTTATAAATCAAGTGTAAGCACAACTTGGGAAATGATCTTCCGATTAGATTAGAATCCAAGAATGCTTTTCTAAATGAGGCCCCAGAGTTTTAAAATGTAACAGCAGGACAGTGCCGCCAGACACCAAACATTCAGAGACTGTCAAAGCTTGTGTCCGAATCAGAGCCCCATCTACTGCTTCCTGTCTCCTTTGCCCTGTGTACTCGCAGCTGTGTACTGTTTACTATGTACTGTTAATACGCAATGTGCGGTATGCTAAAAAATATTCTCCATACTATTTTCCAAGTGTTGTAAGACATCCCATCCTTGCACGGTCATGTCACCTGTAGTTTGTGTTGTTATTGAAGGGAAAACGTCAGTGAAGCTGCGCCGCATTTTTAAAACAAAGCTGCACGTCATATGCAACCAAAATGTTTGCGTACTTCTTGAAAAAGTATGCTCCCAAATATACTCAGCGATTCCCCGGAAGTAAGTATATCATCCGGGGGTTTTAAGTATACTACATTTAGAGAAAATTTTGCTCACTTAACTACTTTCTCATCCTGTCTACTCAGCAAGCATAATCAATAGTATGGAAGGGTGCTGATTCGGACACAGCCCATGATTTGTGACTCCTATGTAGCTCCCAGTGTTCTGACACATCGTTATACTCTACAGCACTGGTTTGTGTACTTTTTAACATCAGGATCTAAATTCAAAATACTTTTTAATATCGGGACCCAAATTATAAATTTAGTACCTTTCTGGGACCCGTGAAGTACACATACTAGCATAGCCTAGTGGACTACAGACTCATTCCATGGCCCACCTCACACACTCCCAAGAATCATTATGGGTCCCGACCCATAGTTTAAGAAACACTGCTCCACAATATTGTATCTAGAATAGAATGGTCTGTTGCTGGCACAAGGTAAACGTGTGACATATAGCATTGTAACAGACTCTGTGATTTATTGCATGATTGTATATCTGTATACTGTATGTGCTGTATTTGTTTCATACAGGTAGTGAACAAAAAAAAAAAAAACACATAAAGTCGCAAAATTAAGTCACTGAAGGTTGTTAGGGCCATGATATGTGGCTGTCATGATCTATGCACTATGGCATCGAGCCTTTACCTGTCTGCATTCTGCAACAGAATGTGACTTTTCCACAAGAAAGTCAGTCGATGACAATTTACTACTTCCATCATCTATTAGCTGACGGAGTAATCTGTGTAATCTGTGTCCGGCGCTGTTCGAGAATATTATAAACACTCGATCGGATTCAGACGCGGTGACTGACTGTGTGGAGAACATCAGTGTCATGCTTCTCAAGCCATTGTCTGACTGCCCATGGATATGGGTATTGCCGTCTTGAAAGACAATCCCCTTTGCAGTAAACAAAATGCATTATTCACATTGAGTGAAGATGATCACTCAGTACCGCTAAGTAACAATCTGCATTGCTTTCATAGGGTGTGAGTGTGCCCAGACTGCCAGGAACATATGTACTATGACTAGAGCCAGCAGAAACCTTCAATGTTGTTGTTTTTTCTTTTTGCTCGCTCCTCGTACGAATCTTTATGTATCTCTGCGTCTATATGCGTCTGCAATACCCCCCACCCCAGTGTTCCGTGCCATGTGGGGTGGGACAGCGCACCCCGGGACGTCAAATGCATGGACAAACCTGGGGGACGTGGTGATGGATGAGGAGTGCAACATGAAGCTACGTCCGGAGGACGTGCGCAACTGTGACATGGGGACGTGCGCCCGCAGCTGGTTCCTCACCCGCTGGAGCGACACGGTGAGCCACTTATGATCTGGAAGAGCACCTGATACCTTTTTTATGGTGATGTTGTTGGTGTTGTGATTTTTTTTTCTGGTATTATTATCGGTGTTGTGTTGTAAGGCTGTTGATGTTTGGTCGAGTCTAGGTATTGTTACAATTATAGCTAGCACGGCATGGATGTTGTCAGACCTTGGTGGAGTATGGGGACTGCATCTGTGTATTGTGTATTTTTGCTGTTTTCAGGACTTGGTGGTTTGTGGGGACCTTTCACTGTGATTATTGTGTATTCTTGCTGTTTTCAGGGATTGGTGGTTTGAGGGGACTGTGATTAAGGGTATGATTGTGCTGTTGTCAGTGCTCAGCTGAGTGCGGAGGGGGCAGTCGCAGCAGGGCGGTGGTGTGCCTGATGAACCACATCAGCAGTCTTCCTCTGGATGGCTGCGGGGACGAGAGGCCGGAGGAGCTGATGCCATGTGACCTCGGCCCATGTCAGCACAAGCCGGACTGGTACACAGGGTCGTGGGGGCAGGTCAGAGCAGAACACTGGGTTTGCTAACTCAGCACCCTACCCCTCACACACACTACACAAGACTATGCATGCATGCGTTTGTGATATTACACATATTTTCACTTTATTATAATTACCTCCATATACCTAGTCTTCACATACAGAAATGAATTGCCTCAAATTCCTGAATCAAACAACAGCAATAATAATAATAATAATAATAATAATAATAATAATAGCACAAGTATTATTATTATTACTATTATTATTTTTTTTTTTATTATTATTAAGACATTGTACATATTAAATGGATAAACTGGATAAAATGCAAAGACAAAGATTCAGATTTACAGAATGACATAATGACTACAGATAATAAAAATAAATTGCTTTATGTTTTACCAAACTGGAAAAGCAAGAAAAATGTACGGACATTTCAATAGCAGTAAGTTAGATACTGACGGGAACTGCAGCATTCCTGAGGTTAAGTGGCTGTGTCTCTTTCAGTGTTCCTCCGAGTGTGGGTTCGGCACACAGAGTCGCAGTGTGGTCTGCCTGCTACACAACAATGGCAGCTTCGAGGTGACCGCGCCCTCCGACTGTGCCCACCTCCCCCGCCCCCCTGAGAGCCAGCCCTGCCAAATCAAGAGGTGTGGGGCGAAGTGGTACGTCACAGAGTGGAGCACGGTGAGTTCACAATGCTTGGACAACAGTTATATTGCAGTTATATCAGACACGTTTTAGCATGCCCCACTACACAAATTGGACTGGTGACATGGATAGTGGATAGAATACCAAGGCGATTGGCTATTCCAGGCAGGAATTCGGTTAAAAGTTTATTAGACTGAATTAGCAAATAATATGTCATTGCTTAATATCTGATCATAGGATGTTAAGGGAAGCCTATGGGCTACAATGTTGTATTTTGCACAGCAAGCTAAAAAAAAAATTATAAATAAAAAATGAAGCAGATGAACAGTACGGATGCACTCAGTGTGAATGTGTTGGGCCATGACATTTATCACGCTGGAATACAATTTGCTGAGGTCTGCTGGCTCCTTTTCATTTGTAGAGAATAAAGACCAGATGTCCTGTATTGTTTTTTTTTTTGTATTATACTCCAAAGAGTATTTAATAGGGAATGGCGTTTCGATCTCCAAAGGTATTTGTCAGTTTATAACCTTTGAACGTTGGTCTCTCCTTTATCTTTACGCGTCTTCTCCTTACCCCCAGCACCTGTGAAATAGTTTATTGTATGTGCTTGTGCTTCCTTGTCTTTTATACTTTTTAATAATATACCTTGGGGAGGTAATTCAGTTAGATAATTAGTTGCCTTAAGAAGAGAATACAGTCGAACAGAAATTACGTATGTCCCTTTCGTTGCAGTGCTCCCGTTCCTGTGAAGGGGGGTACCAGGTGCGAGATGTGCGCTGCCTTGCGGACAACCTAACCGAGAGCAAGGCCTGCGACCCCTTCCTCATGCCAGAAGATCACAACGAATGCAACACGCAGCTGTGCATCCCAGAAATCGGTACTGCTAAAACATTTTGTCGCGAATCATTAGCTTTTGCAAACGCTCATTCTTTTGCGGTGGTAAGCACAGCAGTTACATTTTTCCAGCGGAACATTAAGGGCCTAATAACCCAATAACTTGCTGCACTGTTTTGTATGCAGTTAGATAACAAGTTATAAATGGTCAAAATCAATAGTAAATGAATAGGGTCATCTTAAATGGCTGTGTTTGTCTTGTTATGTTTTAAGTTTATGTGTAACCACCCCTCTCTCCCCATTTCCCAGATGAGAATTGCCGGGACATGTACTTCAACTGCAACATGGTGGTTCAGGCAAGGCTTTGCGTGTACTCGTATTACAGGACTGCTTGCTGCGCTTCCTGCACGCGGGTCAGGGAGGCGGGACTTTCCAGTAGGTGACTCCGCCTCCTGAACTCCAGGAAGAAAAAACCTACTTTTTTATAAAGACATTCTACCACAACGACTGGGGGAAATCATGAGAAGCTTTGTTCTGTAATTATTTACATTTATGTTTTTGTACATGCCTTTTGTAACACAAGCTTGATTTAACAGAAAAAAAATCACACAACCTCATACCCCTCCCCCCATGACTTTGTGAAATTTGTTGCAGCTGCACTCCAGGGAATGTCCACTACGTACGTATAATCACTTTGAAGAACAGCCTGCTGTCTGTGTAAATGCTCCCCTTTACAACACTCATTGAGTATTTGATTCATTAACCATCATTCCTAAAGTGTAATTGCAAATGATGCATTTTGAAATAGGTGAATTGATTAATGTATACACACTCATCTCCTCAATTCTTCTCCTACAAGGACAAAACAGCCTGTACGTTTCAAGTACAAGTAGTTGCATGTACAGTATACAATGTATCTGGCATTGCAGTTTGCATCAAGACACTAATTAATATGTAACCATTAACATGTAATTAATATGTATTCAGCAACATTAGCTTAGGACACAAGGATCGGTTGCCAGGGCACAGAGGAGAGGAGGTGGTAGTGGAAGAAAGGAGGATGCATTTTTTGAGTATTGGGACGCACCCCTTCCCTTTTTTAACAAATGAATGAGCCAAACCTAAATTATGTTAATAAGATTGAAGAAAAATTTTATGAAAGAACATAAACATGTTTTCAAAAGACTTGAGATTTTGGTTATGACAAAAACCAGCACACACCAGAGTTTGAGAACCTCTGATCTATATAGTATGAGGAAAATCCCACTTAAATATGTATCAACCAAATTTTATCTTTTTAACTTGTTTGGTTTTTACAGGGTAAATCACTTTGTAGTATTGTTAAGTAGCAAGAAACGTCCAACACATGCGATATTGGGAATTCACAAAAGGTAAAGGCTCATTTGGGTAGTGAATTCCACTATAAAAATGTGACACTTTTTCATTTTCACCTTTCTGAGAAAGTGTGCAGAGCTGCAGTGAGATCTAATGATGCTGGTTATGACTTTCACCATTGTCCAGGGGCTGGACCTTACCTACAACATAGAGTATGATTTCAGCCTTGATAATGGACGTTGTGTTACAATTGCAAGGAATATTTACAGTACACGCACGTGTCTTGAAGCATCAAATGTAGTTGCTCATCTAGGAGCTGATGTAAACAGCATTATGTTCACTGTGTTGGTTTCACAAACCTAGTCAACTAGGACTGACGATGAGCAATGAAAAACAAGCATTCCATACATTTCTGTAACTATTTCCCACAAGCAGCAAGCCACTGAAAACACAATGCCAACAGGCATCAAGGCCAAAACACACTGGATAAAATTATGCGCAGATATGGAGAAATTTTCAGCTTTGAAGAATAACAAATAAATTTGCATTTAACTTGACACATCAAAGACATGCACAATAAGAGTAAGGGAATATATAGGTAGTTTAGCTTATATACCTTCCAGTTCTGGTCTACTATTAAAACGCAGATACGTAAAATCGATTATGTTGCGTCTCTGGAAATATTGTTTCCCCAACTGTGTACGATGTGCCTAAACAGAAAGAAACTTCACTTACAAAAACAACAGGTCTAATTGTAAATTGTTGTAATTCACAAAATACTTTAAGCTGGAGTAGGCAACCTTTTAGAAAGATATTGGGGAATGGTCATGCTTAGTTGGTAGCAATCATAGAAAAAGCTGCTGTGAGAGAAATCCAGCACCATACACCCTCTAATTCTGCATTCTAAAACCAGGGATTTGGCCCAAATTCCTGTTTTCAAAACAAAGTGGCTCATGACTTGGACCAATCAAAAAGATAGGTCGGTTCCCGTCGTGAACCAATCAACAATGAAATTGACTTTGCACGTTCACACTCCTGTCTGCATCCCCGAATGGGACTTGTGGCAGCTTATATATCTGGGGTTTTTATAAAATTGGCTAGCTATATATTTCAGCTAGCCATCACTGTGAATTGTAGTGTTTGAGTAAAATGCTGAAAGATTAGCTCATTCATTTATTTAAAAAAAAAAAAAAAAAACAGTCCCATTGTAAATGTCCAGCAGAGAACCGAATAGGGTGTATCGGGTAACTATAATTTTAAGTCTGGGTTAGAGGGTGGTCTTGTTCAACAATTTACATGCATTAAAAAAATATTTAGCTAATGTTAGCTATCACGAACCATCAGGCTACGTTATATCCCTAACTTTAGACTAGGGAACATAGCAAAACAATCACAAGCTACTGAACTCGACAAAATGGAAAATGCTTTATTGCATTATTGGTGCAAAAAAATATTCTGTTGTTTTACCTGGACTCTTGGAGCTGACATTTTTATTGTAGCTATGCCTGTGACACCAGTCTGTAATCCTGCGAGAGCAGATAGAAACTTTGATGCACGTTCACGATAGAGAAGCAGTGGGGGGTGGGTGGGGTGTCTCTTTCTCTGTAGTCAGGGCCAACAGGTGTTATGACTTTTAAATGTTCTCACAATATATAGCGATTGAGAAAGTTGCCTACTCCAGCTTTAATTGGGACTGTAAATACAATGGACAGCTAGCTAGCTGTGTGCCAATTCCTGCTGTGACATGGCAGCGTAATGCTTTTTGTTGTTGTCGATTAGTTCATTCACTGTGGAAAGTAGAAAGTTTGCATTGAAGTATTCATACAAGACAAAACCACATGCATCACTCAATCATGAGACCAAAAATAAATAGTCACACATTTCTTCTGAATAATATATTTTTTTACTATGACATTAAAAGCAGACCAGTGAGAAGGCCATTTTTAATCACATACTCAACTTGAGCACAAAAAAATGGCTGACCGACAGGACCACGGCCCAAGACCCTGACCTACGCATTCCCAAGATGCAAATTAGAAATGATTGGTTTCTGACTGCCTTTTTAAAATTTTCTAAATCAAGTCTTTAACATTGAGACTTTGTTTAAAACAATATTTTTCGACAGTCCCAACGCGGTCTTGGCTGTGGTTTCCGTAACATTCATTTCTTAGTGTGCTCTCTGAAACACCAAGCCATCACATCACCAATAAATGAGTACGAGCTGCAGTCAGTTGTTTGTTATTCTTCTTTTATAGATATATATATATATATATATATATATATATACTTTCTGACAGCATTTTGAGACAGGTTTCGAAGTCCAGGAACCCACCACAAATATATGTTGCACAAGACACAAAGTTTGCAACAGGATTTAAAAAAAAAATAATAATGTTCACTTTTACATTGTCTGGAAACATTCAGTCTTCAGCTCCCAAAATGCAAGCATGTAATCCAAGAAACAGCTCCAAAATATCTTTTGTTTTATAACTCTGTTCTTATCAAATTAAAATAAATTCTGTTTGTTTTACTTATCAAGTGTCGTACCGACAATCATTAATTATGAATACTGTCATAGTTTTACAAAGCCACATAAATAAAATAGGATACAGTACAGTATATAAAGTACAAAAAAAACTATATACTTTTTTAAAAAATTATAATTGCCAGAGGTGAACCAAGAAAAAAATCTTTTTTGACACTAGCAACAATGAAGTTTACCCCTGAGATTCCAAAAATTCAAATCTTGTATGTTCGGTTAGGACAACTGCTACAATGCCATGTATATACACTGTGCTGCTAAGAGCTTGAAGGCACATAAAACGGGAGGCAGTGCAATTGGTTAGGCCTCACACCGCGCTGTTGTAGTGTCAGAAAAAAGTACAGATAAACAACTAAAAGGAAAACAAGAGAACATCACACCTGTAGGAAAAAAAAAAAACGGAAAAATAACCTTTGATACAGTGAGGCAGTGTAATAGACACGGTGAAGTAAGTCGATTAAGGCCGATTTTGGACGTTTGTCAAGAAAAAGAAACGATAAAGACATTGGAGAAAAACTGCCAAGACCTGACCTGAGTCTGGCCTGAATTTCTATTCAGTTTTTTCCCCCAACACACTATGCCGATTTGCTCATATACTGTATGAATATATACATATGTAGTATATACAATGTTAAGTCTATTAAATTAAAACAAGCCTTTCTTAAAAGTTATACACAATATATAAATGTATGTTACATCAATATACACTGACATTTTTTTGTCACACATGTTCAAGAGGAAATCCAAGCATTCAAGGCAAAACCTTTGGCTTTACGGTTAGTTTACATATGAACACAAGAAAATTAAAACAATAATACAAAATATATAATAAAAAAAAACGAACAGCTAAAATGACAGAAAATGGAGCAACACTGGACCAACAGTCAAGTTAAAATTTCTCTTTATAAAGCATGTTCAAGTTTTCTTCTCCGCAGAAGGCGGGGTTTTTAATGACGGGTGGGAGAGGAGACGCAGTGTTAAAGAGGGTCCATTTTCAAGTTTTCCGTTCCACGTGCGCAAGTCAATACAAAACGCTAACACTCCTTACATACGCTTGCTTCCTCCTGAAACAAGATGGAGAAGTTGAAGGACTGATACAGCGCTCCAGTCTTTATTATCGAGGGGAGGGGTACAAATTAACCCTCCTTTTCAGTCCACCTTCCAGCAATCGGGATCCTATAAGTCAAGAACTCCTTCACTAGACCTCCGCCCCCCTTCTCTAGTGCTCCGCCCCCAAGTACTTCCTCTTTGGATGCTCCGCCCCCCTCTGGCTGTCGGTCATTCGCTGTCCGTCTCCAGGTCGGTGTCGGACCACTCGACGGGGGCCAGCAGGCTGCGGCGCTGGGCGTATTCGATGACGGCCATGTAGCAGAAGTAGTACTGGTCCCAGGTCTGGATGCTGAAGGCGCGCTGCGTCCGCATGCGCCGTACCGTCTGCTTCACGTCCACCGTCCCGATGTCCTCCAGCCGAGACAGACAAATGTCCAGAGTGCAAAAGGTACCTTTAGAGAGGGGGGCGAGAGACGGAGAGTCTCGATGAGAGCGGGTGCGGGGAGAGGCCCTCGAAACCAAGCAAACGTCTTCAAACGGTCGCTAACAAAGCACGGCTGAATGTACCTTTAAACTCAGTCGCATCATTGCCTTCCTACTAACAGTGAAACAATAAATCAATCATTTCATATAGCCAGATTCACAGTGAAGTGAATCTCTCAGTAATTCTCAGTGGGATTATTAAAATCGGGTTGAAATCCTGGACTGCAGAGAAGCTCAAACTCTGTAAGATTTGTAATGAAATAAAATCAGGACGGAGACGGCAGGGTGAGTACCTGTCCTTCCGATGCCTGCGCTGCAGTGAACCACCACCGGGGGGCCCCCGGGAGGCCCGGCCCAGTCGCCGCCGATGGCCCGGAACGCCGTCTCCTGGTGCTGCTTCACCTGGGCCCTGAAGTCCAGCATGGCGGAGGCCGACTTGGGCACGCCGAAATCGGGCCAGCTCATGTACAGGTAGTGGGCCACCTCCCGCCGCTCCCCCGTCTGTTCAGCGGTGAGGAAACGGGAGAGTCAGCGGGCAGACAGAGCGCTGACAGCCTACACTCCGCATTAAAGGACACGCGTCGCCACCTTAAACGCCATTATACGACCGTTGGTTAAAAAACCTGAAGAAATAACACTTACGAAACCAAAGCCATTTCTCTGCAACAATTCAAACACAAATAATCCCTTCTTATAATAATGGGACTTTCGAGCAGTACCTTGTTACCACAGTGAGAAAACATTTTTCCGCCTAGTATCTCGTTATAACGACAAAAGGATGTCTTTATAACTAGAAAAGTTTCTTGTTATAAGAGAAAAAATCTCTTTATAATGAGATACTGAGCAGAAAAACATTTTCTCACTGTGTCAACCATGCACTGCTGTAGACGCTAACTGAACAAAATTAACTTTTTTTGAGCAGTACATTCCTGTTATTACTAATTGTTTTCACGCTGGGGAAAGGGCTGTTTTCATCTGTGAGGAAAAATTTAAACTAAAATTGAACCCAGTATTAATGAGTTGCACTACACTATGCGATCCAAACTTAGTGCATAAAAACACCTATTTCCCACGGCTGGAAAAACAAACGCAATGCGATCTTAATGTGGAAACCCTGCTGGGAAGCCAAGGAGAAGGGGGTTTTGAGGTGATTCCCTGAAAGTAATTTCATACGCATCAAGTGGGTCCCTAATTTAAACAAAAAAAAAAAAAAACTATACCGACATTGATGCTGTTGACGGGCCCGGGAATGCCAGAGTTCGCAATAATTTTCCATTATCAAACCTCTGGGTCAATCCTCTGCCAGCAACTCGCTTCCAATACGCTTCCCTGCATGGCTCTACTGCTCTACAGCCCCACCTAGTGGCAAGGCGATGAGCTGCATGGCTAATTGGTTTCACTGGACATTTTCTCACACCACTCCTTGGCGCTCGTCCGCTCACTGTGAGAGACCTGTGAGCAGTCGGCCTGAACTGGCTATCATCCCTCGTCACATACGGGATGAACGGCGTGTGCCTCCTCTACCGTCACTCACCTCGCTGTTGTAAATCTCCAGGTGAGAGATCTTGAAGTCCTGGAACATCTCGATGTGGACGTTCCTGACCAGGAAGGGCCTGTGGTCCTCGGTGCGCCCCGCCTCCAGCGGCCAGTACTGGCCACATTTCACCCGGCCGCGCTCCACAACCCTGAAACCACACAGTGCGGTTGTATTACACTCAGACCCTTAATCCTGCTGCTACGGCAACCGCGTGGCGCTGTCTACAGACCCTTATTAGTGCCAGGGCGTTGGACATATAAAGCGGGCAGGCTTGACCTCTTAAGCCAGTTCAGATGAACCCACAGGCACATCAATAGTCATAAAGCAATTACAGGAGAGCTTCCACTCCAACTTAGCGGAGTTTTTGAGATGGAATTTGTACAGCTCATATTTCCGGACGCCTGTGGTCTTTACCGTGCCTCGTCCTTCCTCTGGATCTGGAAAGGCTTTTAGTTAATATCCTCCAGAAACGAGCTCGGCTTCAGTACTTCATCCCTTTGTTTGTTACAGACCATACACGCATAGCATATGTTCTTGCAGTGACACATAAGGTGCTGTTGATGCGGTCTCGGTTTTATGGTTGCTTTTTTAAGTTAATTTATTATGCATTGTTCTGTACTGTATTTTATGTTGTGGACTGGAACCTCTTGGCTTCTTTTTCCCTTGGAAAGAGAGATTTAACATCAATGGGGCTCCCCAGGGGGAAATTAAGGATAAATACATTTTAAAGTGCCCTTCTACTGCTGCAGACAATAGATTTGATTTGTCCACGGGACATTTAATTGCATTCACAAGAATTAATTTACCTCGTCGTCATGACGATGATTAAAACCCTTTGTTCCCACACCATGCGCCAGAAATCGGCAAACGTTTTCGGCAAAGGCCCTGGGACAGAAAGAAAATGGCAACGTAAGAGTAGGCGGGATCTTCTAGCACATTCCTTGCCTCATGTAATGGCAATCGAATTGTTGTCAGATGACCGTTTAAAAAAAAATACAAATTAAAAAATAAACCTGCCTTCAAACCCCACCAGCAAGCTTAACAGCCATCTATAACCTTATATACCCTTGCACTAGATAATGTGATGAACTGGATTATATCGTTTCTTATTTCTGCTCATTTCAGTTTCTGCCTTCTGCCAAATGCAAGCTAATTTCAGTTTTCATAAAACCAGGCATATTCACATTCGATAAAGTGATTTGTCCCTGGAGAGGTTGTCTATATCACATTATGGATTTTTATGGACGCAAGTCCAGCTCCCCAACCACTGTTTGATAAAACGCCACTCACCCTGAGTGGCAATGTAGGCATTGCTTCTCTTGTACCCATCCATGAAGCTTGCGTTGATGTAATCCAATGTCTGCAATGATGCAAAAGGACAACAACAGTCCCATCAGTAGATCCGACACAGACATGCACACCACATGGCGTCTACAGGGATGCTGAGGCTTTTATTATTAAGAGACTGCATGCCCTCTAGTGGCTCACTGGGTAACTACCGATGTTCTGCATAGTGTTCAACACCCTGTAACATTACCATTCTTAACATGACAAACGCATTATCTGCCGTTTATTTTGAAAACCACATACTTGAAATGCAGCTGGTATTTGTTGTGTAGGGGCCACGATTACACTCACTCCAGCTCGGGCTACGGCCAGTTTAAAACGCCCAATGTCGTCTGCACCACGGGTGTTATACAAATAACACGTTTCCCTTTTAGAGCATGCTGTGAGGGCAAAAGCGAACATCGCCGCTAACGACGCGGACCTCCGGCTGCTTTCAAAAGCACCGCTACCCATTTCAAATGAAGCCCTGCACCCAACAGACAGCTACATTTACATAATCCAGTCAGGTGGCAATGCTTCAGTCCGTGGGCATATCCTCTCTGCATACGTACATGTGTTGGCTATGAATAAATTCTTCATGCGAGGAAAATAAAATAAATCCAAAAACAAACCATGTTAACACACACAAAATTACTATTAAATTGCTGTCTTCGTTGTCCATTCCATTGTGGCAAATTAAGCCGCACTTGTGAGGCTGTATACAGAACACACTGACTGATATAACGTTCTGAAAATAATCACGGTCTTCGCCGTACCTCGTCATCGTCGTCTTGCAGCGTGTTCAGCTTCACGCGAGACTGATCCAGGCAGAGGACGTCGCTATACCTGTTCTTTATCTGATTGTAAGGCTTCCTGGAAAAGACGCACAGACAGACATGGGAGATGCTATCTTAGACCAGAGGCAAACGTAGGCTGGAATGAGCGTGTGCGCCATGCTGTGACGGACAGGGCCGTGGAGGCCGTTAAGAGGGCTGCGACAGTCACCGAAAACCTGAACGTCTAATGTCTGGGGTGAGCTGCCCTCTCCGCTCCACGCATGAAACCCGAAAATCAAAAGCAGGCTAATAGCTAGCCTGAACTAACCCTAGACTGAGCACACACTCTTCAGGTGCCATGCAGTAGTGTCGGGCAAAGCAAATTACAAAAAGATACTATTATTATTATTATTAGAAATAATTTAATAAATTACAATTAATGAATTGCTATTGGTAGGTTTTACCATTTCCCTTAGGGGAGGGGTCTGTAACCCTGGTCAGAGAGATCCATAGGGTCAGCTGATTTCCATTGTTACTCAGCATTTAATAGAAAAAAAAAAAGAAAAGAAAAAAATGAGGACCAGGACGCCTGGCCTAGGTCCAGCAGCCATATTGTGAATGCCCTAATCCTGGGTCCAGAAACACAGAACCTCAGGCCCACCCGGGCGAGTAACTCTTACTCGGAGCGGGGAGAGGAACTCTTACTCGGAGCGGGGAGAGGAAGTCTTACGGGAGAGGAACTCTTACTCGGAGCGGGGAGAGGAACTCTTACTCGGAGCGGGGAGAGGAACTCTTACTCGGAGCGGGGAGAGGAACTCTTACTCGGAGCGGGGAGAGGAACTCTTACTCGGAGCGGGGAGAGGAACTCTTACTCGGAGCGGGGAGAGGAACTCTTACTCGGAGCGGGGAGAGGAAGTCTTACTCGGAGCGGGGAGAGGAACTCTTACTCGGAGCGGGGAGAGGAACTCTTACTCGGAGCGGGGAGAGGAACTCTTACTCGGAGCGGGGAGAGGAACTCTTACTCGGAGCGGGGAGAGGAACTCTTACTCGGAGCGGGGAGAGGAAGTCTTACTCGGAGCGGGGAGAGGAACTCTTACTCGGAGCGGGGAGAGGAACTCTTACTCGGAGCGGGGAGAGGAACTCTTACTCGGAGCGGGGAGAGGAAGTCTTACTCGGAGCGGGGAGAGGAACTCTTACTTGGAGCGGGGAGAGGAACTCTTACTTGGAGTGGTGGAAGGTGCCACATGGAGGCTCCTTGCGGATCTCCTCATATTCCTGGTAGATGCCCTTCTTCCTCTTCCTCTTCACGTGCTGCACCAGCTCCTTTACCGCCATGCCGCCGGGCTCGGGCATGTGCACCGATGGCTCCACCCCCTCGTCGGGCGAGGAGGAGAGGGTGGCGCCCGGGCGCACAGACTTCTGCGGCAGCGGCGGCACGCCGTCCACTCCCTCCGGCTCCGCCTCCTCCGCCCCGCCCTCCCCACCGCCCTGCCCCCCCAGGTCCGCGGACCCTCCCTCTTCCCCCCCGCCGCAGGGCTTGCGCATGGGTGTGTCCGGGGGGGTGTCTGACTGAGGGGGAGGCTGGCAGCCCGGCCCGTTCCCGTTGGCATTGGGGCTCCCGCCCTTCCTCCCGCCTGCCGTAGCAGCCTCCCCGCCTCTTGGGCCGACCCCCGCGGTCCTGCCCCCCCGGGTGAGTGCCGACCCGTTCCAGTTGTGGTGAACGGGTGGGTGGCGGGTGCCCGCATTGTGCTCGACGCTAGTCCTGCCCTGGCGGTTGTAATTATTGCACAGGTTGGCGTTGTCAGCAGGGTCGCAGTTGGAGTTGAGCCCGTCTCCGGGCGTGGTGGTGGAGGAGGCCGGCGGGGTCTGCTCCAGGGAGTAGGAGCGGAGCAGGTTGCCGATACAGTCACCACCAGCACCCTCCCTCTGTGGGCCGGCCTGGCTGGAGTTAACACAGGCCTGGATCCAGGCCACGTGGCTGTATGGGGACGAGCCGCCCAGGTGCTCCGGCAAGGACTCTGTGGGGATGTGGCACGCCAGCTCGTGGGCTTTCACCGTGCACACCTGAGAGAACACGCACACAAACACAAACACACACACAGATAAGGTTAAACACTGTCCTGACCATGTTTCTGCCAACACTGCAGACCGGCCCACTGTTCCCATCTGCTTTGATATCTGTGGCGCAATGGGAACTAAATCAAGAGGAAATGGGCACGTGGGAAGCTGCAGGAGCCAAACTACAGTGCAATGCCACCTGCTCTTAGCAGGACACAGATACTGCCTGTAGGAAAAGGTCTGATACAGCCAAGCTTCTCTAGAGCCATGCTGACGGCCTGAGCTTGGGAACGCTAAAGGACTACGATCACCTGACTCTCATCAATACTTGGTTAGCTAATGACAGAGAGGGGGATGACATGGAGAAGAAAAACAGCTCTTGTAAATACTATAAATATACAGAACCTGTCCCCCTCCCCCCCACCCACTTATAATAAGAGCAAAACAAAGCAAGGACCCAGAGAAGAACGAGTAATAGGTTTAAAAAACTAGGCTATAAATATTGCTGATAGTTAGCAGTCTTTAAAACGATCACATATCACACCTCCAAGAATGTGACAAGATGAAAGAGACTTCATATTTCAAAAGGGGGAGGGGGGAGGGACGGAGAGAAAGAGAGAGAAACATAAAAAGAAAGGGAATGGTGGCTATATGGGAAACGGGTTAACTTGCGAGGTTGACTGTGGGCGTACCCTTTCTCTCAGCTTCTCCCGAACGAAGAGGCGCAGGACAGCGAAAGGGGCGCGGAACCACAGCGGGGACGACACAATGAACACACACTTGAGCCGCGCAGGAAACGCACCCTTTACAATGAGGAAGAGGA
This sequence comes from Synaphobranchus kaupii, assembly GCA_029718625.1. Classification (NCBI taxonomy): domain Eukaryota; kingdom Metazoa; phylum Chordata; class Actinopteri; order Anguilliformes; family Synaphobranchidae; genus Synaphobranchus; species Synaphobranchus kaupii. Next base: position 124,690,773 of record CM056376.1, read on the forward strand.
ACACGCCGTCAGAATATAACCACACACTTCTCAGCAAAATAATCACTTCAAATTAACATAGTGATTTTAGACATGTTTGCCACCATAAGAAAATTGACCCTTTGTGGAATAGCAAAAAAAATTATACATATTGTCCCAATAAAAAATCTTTATACTACTACTTACACACTATTATTTTGAAAGTATGAATTCATGAATATAGTGTTTGATGTTTAATTCAGCCCAATTGTGTCCAAAAGCCAAGCTCATGACAACATCCACTGTGTACTGGGGAGTGTGCGTACGAGCAAGCGCTCTCCACCGAAACGCACAATGACAGCCTCTGGTTCTTTACCCTCCGCATTCAGCCATCTCAAACAGACATACTGCCGGGACAAAACCTCATGCTTAGTTTGGACAGGTAGACTGCGAGGGCTCAGCTGACCAGAGGGGGAGGGGCCAATAGCCCGGACTGAATGCCAGAGGGCGGGGCTCATCCACACACCGGAGCAGCATAAACAGGCAATCCAACAGGCCCCATGTTTGAGGTTTTTCTAGGAGTAGAGGACCCGGGTGGTTCTGTACGAGAGACAGACACCAGCCTCACACCTTGAGCAGGTTGAGAATCTTCACGCACAGCTCGTAGTCAAAGTTCCCGTACGAGGAGTTGGTCATGTCGTAGATGAAGACGAGGCCGTCCCGTTGTGTCTGAATACTGGGAAAGGACGGACGCTGGTGTAAATATAGCGAGGCCTGAGGACTTTGTTCAAACACGTCCTTCATTCAACTAACCACAGACATGACAATGAACTGTCAACAACCCATTTTAAGGTCTATGCTACTAACACAAAGTTCTACTTTTGGGCATTCTAAAACTAATAATGAGGGCTAAAATAAATGAACGTAGACAAACATTATGTTCTTCCTTCTTCCTGGTTTGTGTTATGTTGCATTGATATGATTGGCCTGTTTGGAGCCTGTTTTATGGAACCAGGCTCCCTCTTGAGGGTTACCTCTCGATGGCTTTGTCCAGTTGGTAGATGATGGCCTGCAGCACGGTCTTATGGGTAGTGATGTCGGGCCTGTGGAGTCGGGCGGTGAACAGAGCCAGGGCGGCGCCCTTAGCGTCTCGGCGGGGCTGTAACAGCACAGCAGGCGTTAACGACGCCCGGGCGTGAGGAATACCGTGACAGATAGAACGAAGACCTGCCAGGCCTGCCAGTAATGAATAGCCCAATAATAGCCCATTCACAAGGAATTTTGTTACCCAGCAACTACGCGGCTCTGTTATGCAGTTTATGTTTTCTTATTCCTAGCTTCTGAATTTAACAACTATAAGCAAGCAGTGCGACGCCTGCTGTAATTCCACAATATACCAAGGAACAATGAATAAAAACACATTTCAACAAGAAGGCAAGAAGTCCTCTAATGTGGTAAAATCACTGTAGCAAGCAGCAGCCTCCCCACATGTCTAATTATACAGGCAGTTTAACGCAGATAAAGTGACATCATCTTTATTTTCAGTGTGCATTCTCAAGGAACTAACTCCACTTTTACTGCATTTACAAAATGAGCCCATATAAATGAGCCTGGCCCGAGCTGAACCCAATTCCTTGCCACAAAATAAAAGTTGACCTGGCGGGACCATAGACGGTATAAAAATAGGGCGGGGCCCAAGCACAAGCCTTGCGGTCCCCCTCAGGGGTCTGGCCCATGTGCTCGTCAGCCCTTAGTACGCAATATAAAAATCCGACCCGCAAACGAAGCGCACTTACCAGGACCGTGAACTTCCCGCTCAATAACTCGGACCGCAGGGGCTCCTCGTCCGGGTTGATATTGTAAATCCCCTCTTTTATCCTGGTATTCTAACAGTGAAAGGACACAAAGTTAAATCAGGGAGGCAGGTCCAAGTAAAAAGCCATGGGTCCAGAGTAAAGCCCTAAACCTCAGACTGAAAGACCCTCATTATTTAATAGTTATAATTTTATACATAAAGATGATAAAATGAAAAATGATATTAAGCCAGATTGATTAAGCTCTTTTTTTTTTTTCCCCAACCGAAAACAAGATCTTATACTGTCCTGGACAGGAAATGTAGGCTCATTTTATTATTAATCTCCTGCGTACATATTTGAAAAAGCAAGTATCTTGCAGCTTAATGAGCACATCTCACATATCTGACAAGGTTACTGAAGCAGAATTGAAGTCAATGTGCAAAACGCTGCCATCCTTAACATTTAAAATTGTAAATGAATGGAGGTCTTAATCAGCCGTCTACTTTAAATATACTACAACAGACTGATATCAGTAAAGTGTCTATAACTATGACATTACACTCTTCGATAAAATGTATCTGTCCTTTCACACACTGCCATAATTTCAAATGTTCACTTCAGATGTACGTCAGTAAAAATGTTTATCAATTATTTATCCTGCGCTCATCGATGCAATATAGTAACGCAATGATCTGACAGGACCAATCCATTTTATTTACGAGCCGTTGCTCCCCAATGAAAGACAGTACTGCTGGCCTCAAGGTCTGGACGAGACCCAGACCACAGAGCAGTGCAATATTACAGCCACATCGCCGATGTTGATTCCCATGAATCCAGTCTGATATTTTTCTCTATATCGCTAAGAATTTAAGGCCACTCTGGAGCCAGTTTCTGCTGGATGTGCAGGTTTTCAAATGAAAGCAGAATAACTGCCAAGATATTCATCACAAGTGCACTGGGGCAGAATAACTCTCAATCCACTTAATCTTCCCTACAGGAAAAAATGTAGTTTCATCATAGATCAAAAGGCGAAAAAGGCGAAAAAGGCAACGTATGAAATGCACTCGGATAAATTAACTGACTGCAGACTGGATGCAACGAGGCGCTCTACTGAAGCAGGAGAAAGTCTGAGAGAGATGTGTTGACCCAGACATGTTAAGACACCGTAAGAACCCCCAGAGTGTGTGTGTGTGCACGCGTGTGCGTGTATGTGTCTGTGAGAGAGTGAGAATGAGAGAGGGAGAGAGAGAGAGAGAGAGGGAGAGAGAGACAGAGAGAGAATGAGAGATTGATTTGCACCTGCAGTATGCTTGATGAGAACCATCCCAATAACTGAAAATAACTGACAGCGAATGTGTGTGGATAGGCCTTAAAACGAGCGATTCAGTGTGAGCAGCAGAGATGATTCATGGTTTTTAATGAGAAACAGAAAAGCATGCACTCTGCTAGATGAACTGTTCATGTGTTTATGCTGGGTGGCTCATCTTGCTAAGGCACTGTTTCAGTGCATGGATGGACCCCGCAGCTCGGTTACGAATCCGGACCGTGCCACTGCCGACTGCGCCCGTCAGCCTCACAGGGCGAAGCGCAACCGTCTCTGGCGTCGCGTTTCTGTTGGCTGGGATTAAATTTCCGCTCAACGGCGACTCCCGCTGGTGGACGGGGGTGCCCGCGAGCTCGCTCGTCGAGCTGCGCGTGACCCGCCTTCCCCCGACTGGCGTCTGCGCGAGCCCGACTTGCTAACCGCGGCGTGGTACGTCTGACGCCGTGCGGCGAGGCGTCCGACATCACGCGCTTCAGAGGAGAGCACGGGCGTGTCCACATTCTCCCAAGTCTAGAGTGGCAGTCGCGGGAATGAGCGCCGTTTGATGCGCGCGCGCACGCACGCACGCACGCACGCACGCACGCACGCACGCACGCACACACACACACACACACACGACTGGGCATTCAAAATTGGGGAGAAAACGCGGAGATTTGAAAAGGAGCAAGCCGGGTAAGAGAGAGAGAGGAAAAGTGCACGCTTCCTTTACCTTGTAAGCCTGGAAGAGGTCGATGGCTCTGGAGATGTCGAACTTGCGGGCCATGAGGAACTTGACTGCCGTGCTCTGGGACACGAGCACAACACTGTGCTGTTCCCTGTTCCTCAGCTCTACCAGGAACTCCTCCACAGCCTAACCCAACAGAGACACACACACTTAATAACGACAGCTAGGACATCACACCTCATCCTGGAGAAAACTACACAGCGCTACTAAAAATTAAGAGACCACTCCATTATTTTATTTTATTTTTTCCCCCTAAGTGAAAACATTGTCATTTTTATTATTTATTTATGGGGATAAACTTTAGTTTCAATGTATAACAATTCAATGTATAACAATACCGTGTAATTTCAGTATTTTGAGCAGTCGTCATTTTCTGCAAATAAATGTTCTGAATGACAATATGTTTGTTCGGAAATAAAATTAAATGTGGTCAACAGTTCATGAAAGAATATCAAAAGTAAGATTTTACAACACATACCCATAAACTGTGAAACTGAAAATTTGATGTGGTCTCTTATTTTCTTTCCAGATCTGTATAAAGAATTGTGCACGCTCACTGCAATCACTCCCTGTGTTATTCATAGCATGCAGATTTTGGAGGGAAAAAACTGCTCTTCAGCACTTCAGCTCAACACCCTATACTTTTGCACATGAATCCCATCAGAGGCAAGTCCCCCCAAGCCTGCTTGGTTGCCACTGGAGATGGCAACATGGATAACCCGAGTAACCTGGTAAGGGTGGAGCATACGACATGATCATCAGAGGGAGATGGGAATTGTAGTCAAAGCTTGCGATCCGACAGCTTTCTTCAGTACGTGAAAAAGAGGCGAGGGACACGGCTGGGTGCATGAAGAGGACTGGGCCTCGCGTCAATATAAACTGAAAATAAACCTATGATCACTTCTGCGCCGTAATCAATAAAGCAGCAGCTCGTCTGTCACCAAGTAATTATCCCCAGGTCCTTCCAACTAGAATGTACGACGCTGAATGGGTGTTTCCACAATAATAACCCGATATGCTGTTCCTTAAGCTTAAAATAGCAGGTAGGCCTATACGGTATATGAGTGTACAGGACACTTTGAGGGAGGAGGCGTGCCAGTCTGGGAATGATGGAATCAACTGCAGACGTGAAAGAATTTAGCCCAGCTATTTTAAAGACGGGGGAACAGAATATTAAAAGATTTATTTTTATTCCCATTAAGCAACACTCAAAGTATGCCATAAATTCAGTTCAGATGACATCCAGTGACGCACGTTTAACAACAACAACCGTCGGATGCCCATTGTTTAAACTCGATCGAGAAAGAAAGCAAGAATGAACAGCATCCCTGGAGAATACCGAAGAGCTTCGCGAGTTGTGTCCGGGCTCCAGCAAGTCGACACACGCTGCTCCCGTGAGTGAAAGGAGAGCCTTTAAGGTGAAAAGCCGTTGCTTGTAGAAACAGAACAAGGACTTTCCATACCTTCTGTCTCCTGAAACTTCAAAGAGCAGCAAAGCTAACTGGCACAAGCCGAGTATCGGCCACTCGGGTGTCAAACCCCAATTCTTTTTTTGTTTTATCAAAAAAAACACAGCTACAATTTAAGTAAACTCAGCTTCAAATAGCCTAATTAGCCAACAATAACTATTGTAAAGACAAATAACTACCCTATGCACTTAGTTTTCCTCTAATGGTGCCTTCTTTTCTCCCTAATCCGAACAAAAAAAATATATATTTTTCTCACTATAATGATGTACATTATCATCTCAGTGTCTAAGCACATGATTGGGCAGAAGGATTTACCTGCATTTACATACTATTTGAGGGCCACGTCAAAAATGCAAAAAAAATCATCCTTACACCGTTATCAAAAAAACATTACACATTTTACCATTTAGCGTTGCAGAGAAAGCCCCCCATGCTTTAATACTTGCTTACCATTAGGCACTCTTAACTGATACTCCCCAACAAGCTTTAGTATGTACAAAACTGCAGCCCATGTTTTAACATGTACTGACAAATATCAACAAATCAACCCGCGACTGCTTAACCAACACTATCTGCAAATAACATTTCACATACAATTTAGAATTCTAGTTCGCAACCACAAAGCGGTCTATGATGAAGCCCATGTGCTCTTCAACAGTCACTCGGGTACCCCAAAGCTGCTCAATACTAACACATCTTTTTAAACTGCAATGTTTTTCTTTAAGCACGATTTTACTTTTAATGATTGTTCAGTGTTTTATTGTCATCGCCTCTTGGTAAATGAATGTTATGATTTTACTATTAACCGATATGCATCCATTCAGTTTAAGGGCATTTTCTTCTACTGCTAGTGCTGTACAGTCCATGTTCTTCATCACCATCATTGGAATTTCATTGCCAATTAAGAGCAGAAAATATTTACATTTCTACATATAAACATACAAAATGTATATACTGATTTAGTGGTACAAGCCCTGTCATCATAACAGTGATGGAAATTAACTCCGGGACAATTCAAATGGTGCGAGGCATAGTATGCATAGTCATTAATTAAAATCTTAAGTTTCAGACTGCCAATAAATATATTAATAAAGTATTTACGAAAAAGAAAAGTTGAAACATTCATTTCAGAAGTTCAGCCGTGTTTAGTCTCGTCCTCGCAATACACCTCGCAAGCCGCTTCGGGGCAATTATACAGATGTTTAACCTCTGACATTGAACGGCGTGCACGCCCAGACACAAGGACGTTTTTTTGGAAGTCGGTCACATCACAAAATCCGAGACCGCATTCACACAGGGAAACTACATAACCGCGACACCCAGTTTTCAAAGAGCAGCGACTTCTTTTTCCTCGCTTACCGATTTTAATTGTGCTCAGACCTGTAAGAAATTATCCTTGTGCTTAAATAACCATCTCATCGGAACCATCTCTGTAAAGATGGCAGGGTAAAATTAGTCCTCTGAAGCTATATTAAGTCAGACACATGCATCTCAGGGTTTCAAATAGAAGGTGTAAATGTTTTCGTCTGCCACTGTGGATGGGTGACAACAGCCACACTTGCAGCATGAAGCAGAGATTTTTTAATCAGAGCTGGTCATGATGTGACCACATCTCAGACCCTGTTCAGTTGTCCTAATGTTAGCTGTAAACTTCCCAGCACCCCCTTAGGGATTGCCATACATGTTTGTGTGAAAATGTTGATACTCACTCCTTCAGTAACACTTATTCCCAGAATCATGGATTACTCACGACCGAGCCTAGTATTTATTTTCACTTACAGCCCTTACATCTTTGCACACGTTGACCACCACATAAGTACCAATAATGCAGTTTGCCACGACTCTACGGTCTGGTTTTAATCATGAAAAAATTAGCTGCTCAGACGCCATATGTAACGTCCATCCAGTTTGGGAGAAAATGAGTTGGATTTAAGGAATATCCAGTACTTCAACAATATGACCAATATAAAACTTAAAAAATACATAAATAAACTGAATGGTAGCTAACGTTACGTGTCACTCCCTGGCTAGCGAGGTATCAAATGTGTGAGCAACTTCATTAATTTCTGCTTCTATTCATTTCTGCTCAATTATCCCCATCTGTTATCGGAGGCGGACTGCGTAATTATGCTCCCAATTTAGCTGGCCGGCCAGACAGCAAGTCACGGAGTCAACTAACGTTAGCAAGCTATGGCACGCACAACAATAATACAGACAATCTGCCACTGCCACAGAGCTCCGGTTTAAAATATAATATTTAGTCTACTGTACAGCCAGAGGTGGAAATCCAGGGGACATAAAGAAAAGTCCTACCATGCGTTTCTTCCACCCATAGACTCAGTCAGCTGTTTTCTTTCACTAATTAGTTCTACCTCCTTGCTGAAGAATTATTCTGATTAGCAAATACAGGCGATTGGAGCAAAAGTTTTACTTTATGTCCCATGGATTTCCACCTGTGTACAGCCAATATCAAATAGCTGTTTCTATTAACACTGATACAGGGATGGCGTTGGTTAACTTATCTGTAAGACGAACGCTGGCTCTGCTAAACATCATGTTACGCTATGTCGGAGAGATAGTGCTAACTTAGCTATATAATTGAACGTTATAACTTACACATAATGCAAGAATGTGTGTTAACTCGCTAACGTAAGTCGATATCCTCAATAAAACGGCAACGCATAAACTATTAAGGCATTTATATTGCTAACAGAGTAATCCCCGTCGCTGCATTAACACAGTAACACTGAGAAAACATGTTTAAGAGTTAGGGTCCAATTTATGTTACTGTCATGTAAGTTAACTTACTAACGTTAGTTAGCTAAGGTTAGCCCACGTTACTTCCACGGTCTTGAGCATTGTCAAGTTACCCATTCCAGCTAGCTAGCTAGCAAGCTCAAATATAAGTAAATCCATAAAGAACATCTAGGCAGGCGTTTAGGCAATGGTATTAAATACATATTCTGTTAAGTCTTCTAAACTACCTCCTTTCCGTTGTTCGATTATCCTTCATGGTGTATGCGAAATGGAAAAGCGTTAGCTAACCATGCTAGTTTGCTATCTACAAAACCCTCTGTGACACCGACAGAGATTCGGGCAATCAGAGGCAAGAGCACAGGCCTTGACACCATCCTTGTCCCTCCCTGACAATATCTTGTTGTACAAAACAGCACAATCAGACCTACATACCGCCTGCGATATGAGGAAAATATGTATATTTAAACGTGCACAAAGCGCAAAAGATTTGGTGAAGAAGGTTATCGATAATTTCATTACTCGGATCTTACCAGCTCCTCCTGAGTTGTCAGGGCTTCCGCCATCTTGAAGCCTCAGCAACGGTCGCTCCGGATCTGCCCACTAGCCTCGATATCGACTAGAGCGTCACCGGATCTCTCTCGATCTCTCTACAAGCCCATGTCCGGATGTCTGCCTGAAACACAGATTGGATGGTCTCTGCATGAAATACAGAACTACATGAAATACAGAACTGTCTGTGGCCTGAACATCTCGATATCATGAACCAACTGATTTACAGTCTGCGTTCTGGAGCACAACCTAACGTACACAGTACTAGACTTCTGACCAATTCAGTTTGACCCTCAGCTGGAAACACAATAGCATGGAATTTATTTTTTTTGAACAGCACACTTCATAATCATCCTGTAATTGTCACATTCTTGGGCTTTAGCCAACTGGTAAGTCATTGTCAGAAGTTCCCATTGAATTCTGTTTCTGACCAGCTGAAGTGTATCCAAACGCTTGACGAGTCAGAGAGATTGCTTTGGTCGCAAAAGGTACTTTCCCTTCTGTTGATCAATGTATTATTTCCTCATTCCTTGACGTTTCCTTGCCCTATTAAATAAACTGCAACTATGGTCACATACATAATTTATAGAGGAACCTCAGAATTAAAACCTGTTTTTTTTGGTCATAACACAGGTGATTTTGTTCAGATAAGGCATTGCAGACAGGACCAGTAAAGACCTAAACACCATGGCAGCCATTAACCCTGTTTCCAGAGTTGTCATGAAGAGGAGAGAGAAAATAACTGCTTTGCCTCTTTACTACTCTGGATATTTACTGAAGAAGTACATTGGACAGAAGGTAATTGAGACTGGGCTTGTCTGCATTAACAGGCTAGCATAGTACTGTTGTCTGTCTCTTTAAAAGCTCTTTTAGAATAATTTCACAATAAAAGTATGTATTTAATTTGGTTATAATAATAATAATAATAATAATAATAGTAATAATGGTCATGTTAATCATGCCTTGTAAGGAAGCTAACTATAAAAGATAATACATTTCCAGTAAACATGATTATATATGATAGAAAAACACCTTTGTCTTTTCAGTTCTTTTGAAGATGTGCCCATATTCAGTGACAAGTAATGATAATCATAAGTAACAACAAATGATAAGTAAATGGCTAAAGTATGTCTCATTCTGCTATTGAACTTTAATTCAAATGTATTTGCATAATGCACTATACTTTATATTGATATATATTGAATATATATTGATATATTTTGCTCTGAGCACAATTTGCTATAACAATTCATGTTATTGACAATGTTGTGTTAATTTTGGCCTTTTGTAGGATTTCAAAAGGTTCTTTGGAGAGCTACGAGGATCCACAATCTTCCTTTACACAGATGATACGAATGACACAGTAAGGGCTGAGTATCATTTGACGTAATGGATCAAGACCTCAAAAGTTCTGTTTTAAGCAGTCATGTATTTGTAGTTCATAACACTTTTCCACAGAGCTTTGCCTTTCCTGATTTCTCTATCAGCTGTTCCTTTAATGCATCTGCCTTTTTATGGGTCCTATATCCTTAATGATGTGTTCTGTAACTACTGTTTCAATATTTTACTTCAGTATTCTGAGAGAGTGGAGCTGCAAAGTTTGGTGGCGATGGTGGCAGACACATCCAGAACCAAGACTGGCCTTACAATCTTCACTCTAACACTGCGTCATGAAGAAATACAGTTGAAGGTCAGAAGTCATCTTGTCTCTTATACTCCCATTAATGTCTGCTGCTTATTGGTGGACCGACTGTCACAAGGCACAGGTTAAATATTTAAGAGTACACCTTTTCTTTTTCTTTTTCTTTTGTGCATTTGCTTCCATACATACAGTATTCATATCAATTGTAAAGTGTTACACTTGATAAAACCGATGTGCCGTTTATTGAGGTTAGGTCTGAGTATGTGTTTTGTGGGTAATCTTATTTCCCTGTGAGATTGTGTAATCACAATGGTATTCTGTAAAACATAAACAAATCAACAGCGATAGCTGTCTCACAGCAAAGGCTGTTATTTATTAACCATTTCCTCTTAATCCTAAAATAAACCAGGTTTTCTTGTTCGTAGATTGATGACCCAGATGCAGCAGAAGTGTGGCGGGGCTTTATAATGACTGTGGCAAAAGTAAATACAAAACTTATTTGTGTGCACTGCTGTCTTGAAAAACATATCGATGTTATGAATAAAAAGTTCCAGAGTTTTAGCCACCTGCCCATCATTATAACAGCTATCACAGTTATTTTATAGCAGTGTTGTGTTCTCATAGATCAACCCTAGTCATATATTTTGATGCTGGTCATGATAAGTAAACTATAAGCCCATCTAGTCTTTGAATTTGTAACCCAAAAACAGTTAGGTGTTAAGTTAATGACTAACACTGGCACACTGTAATGAGAGTTCCTCTTCAGTAAGCACTGTGTGTCTTCCTGGTTATATATTTACTTGTACGACTGCTAATAACCGGAACAGAAAAGTCTGTCAGATATGGTGCACTCAAAGGTGTACCACATGATTATGACAAAGAGGAAGAGGAGAAGGCAGAGGTGGAAAGTCCATGGCTGTGTCCGAATATGACCCCTTAACCCCTTTGAGGGCGCATATTTGAGTCCACTTCGTCAAAAAGCTTTTGAGTGGGTGACCTTTTCTGACAAATGGGGTCACTTAAAATACCAGAATGAATCCCTTATTTCCGGGGTTTTGTTGAGGGAATTCAGGAGCACACTCATCCGCAGAACTGTGCACTCGTCCGACAATTTCAGCACGTAACCCGGAAGTAAAAATGTACAAGACATAGAGTGTATGCATATCTATGGTACAAGAGTGGATCATAATACGAACTACTCTCTTATTTTTGTTAATTCTATCTTCATTCATAATTTACACTTTGCAACCATCGTCAGATATTCTCAATTTTAATAAATATAAAAATATATATATATATATATTACAAACTACTTCCTCACTTGCGGGATCTCTTTCACACACTGCTTGCAAAGTGAGGGGACAGGGCACATAGTAGACAGGGGTCTGAATGGACAGGGGGCAGGGAACACACTGCAAAAAATGTCTGTCTTAACAAGTGTTTTAGTCTTGTAATGAGACTTAAAATCTTATTTTTTTCTCAAAAGTGGAAAATATTGGCTTGTTTTAAGTTTATTTTTGAAATTATCTTACCCCACTGGCAAATCTTGAAATGAATAAAACTATCTCACCCCACTGGCAGATACTTTGTCTTATTTAGCAAAAAAGTAACAGAAATAAGATTAAAAAGTCTAAATGTAAGATTAAAATGCTTGTAAGATTAGTTTTTTTGCAGTGCAGGGGTCATATTCAGACACAGCCCAGGGGTCAGAAGGTTTCTTCCACCCATGAACTCAGCCAGCTGATTTCACTAATTAGTTCCATCTCCTGGCTGAAGAATTGAGCTAATCAGCAAATCCAGGTGATTGGAACAAATACTGGGGTGGATTTTTACTTTCTGAACCTGGACTTTCCACCTCTGGGAGCAGGTGGAGGGAAAGGAGAAAAATCCCTGATTAATCGTGGCCTTTCAGCTGGAGATCCCCAGCAGGTTGCAGCTGCTCCCGGGCCAGATGTTGAGACTGGAGGAGGTCCTGGAGCAAGAGCGTCAGAGGGACACCCCGCCCCTCCAGCCAGTCACAAGTGACCCGGGCTGCCCCAAGTACTGCCCGTGTCCTCCCTCCCCCTCCTTTTCTACGGGGACTTACGATGACACCGCCGTCCCCCCGTGAGTAGCCAAAAAAAAGGTTTTCTCTGCACAAATATGAACCCCAAATGGGGTCAGTGCACACTGTATGTGTGGAGGATGGCTTCTTGTGCTGGCATCTCTGTTGTTGCCCACAGCACCGGATGCTTAAGGATGCGTCCCAATAGTCGAAAAATGCAGCCTCCCTTCCTCCACTACCACCTCCTCTACTCCGTGCCCCGGAAACGGATCTTTGTGTTTTAATCTAATGTTGCTGATTACATCTTAATTATGTATTAATGGTTACATATTAATTAATGTCTCGACGCAAACCGCAAATCTCTCTCTCTCTCTCTCTCCCTCTCTCTCCCTCCCTCCCTCTCTCGCCTCGCTCTCTTATTATTTGTACGCTCTCTGTATTTTATTTTAGTAATTCCTTTTGTGCTATTGTAATTATTGTTATCTCTTTTTTTGCTGGCTTAAAGACCTGGTTAAAGACCTTTTAAATTATATAACTAATGTCCCCCCCCCCCCCGCCCCGCCCCCAGCTGTTTCTTCCCTGTGTCCCGTCAGGAGGCGATGCGCATGCTGGCACACAATCCAAACAAAGGGAATATCATCCTGCGCCCGGCCAATGACAATGTCAACTACGCCATCACAATGAGGCAGGTCTTCAACAGGTCAGAGTGCTCACCACACACACACACACACACAAGCACACACATGTGCATGCACACACACACTCACACAGGCACACACATGCGTACGCACACACACACACACACACACTCCCACAACTGACACTGTGTTCTGGTTCCCTGCCAATTTTGTATGTCAATTTGTTTTGTTGAGATATGCTGATTTGCGCTGAATTATGTGTTGATAATTGCCATAGACATGTTTACTTTCCATGTCATTCATTTTACCTGCTTTGTGCTCTTGCTGTATTTTAGTGGTCCAGTTATGAAACACTACAAGGTGCGGTCAGAAAACTCTGGATTTGTAATCGAGTTGGATGAGCCGGTGTGTGCTGCTTACCATTCTGCTCCAGATCTCACCAAAATTTTCTTCCTCACACATTCCAAAGGCAGTTAGGATTTCATATGAGAATTGTTTAGTTGGACATGCTGTGTACAGCAATTACTCAACAGTATACATCCAATGAAACACTTTACCTGGGTTTAATTTTCAATTACCTATGGATTTGTTCCTAAAAACTCCAAGTGAATTTCAAATACATATAAAGCTTATGGTATGTAAATCATGGCCAAAAGCAATGCAACCTTCTGCTATTTTTCTAGAAGAATCCAATAAGAGTCCTCAGCTCACAACTGTGTATGTTGTCTGATTGATCAGGTGACTGTCCCCAGCCTCAAGGATGCTGTTGATCACTTCTTGAAAATAGCGTCATGCTGCCTCCGACCTTACACCCAGTCTGAGGCCTACAACACACGCATAGGTAAGACAGTGTTACACGTTACCTCTTGCTCATATCATAATGAACCATTTCAGCAGTTTGCTCAACAAATTAAGCAAATTATTATGTCAAACACGTGGAAAAGGCTTCACTTTTTGTTTCGTTTCTTTAGATGATGCCTCAGTTCCCACATGCAGATTGGTTTGTGGGTGATATGCTGTCTGTGAGACTCTGAGGCAGATCAAACCGCACGTGATGCTTGTGTCTGACAGAGGTGCCGTCTGACCCACCAGTTTCACCGCCGGGACCCCCACTGGCCAGGGTGGCACCCATGATCCGCACCGGACCGGCCCCGTCCGGCACACAGAGCTGGCCCCTACCCAAAAAGCCCCTGGCAGAGGAGAATGAATACGTTGATCTAGACCTCCTTCAGGAAGGTGAACACGCTATAATACATGTAGGATACAATGTGCTTTATTTAGCGTTTTTATTTGCCGTTTCTGTGCAGCAAATACATGCAGATGTGGGACGAGGGCTGAAAATCTGTATCACAGGACATTTCTTTACTGTCTCGTCTGTTTCTTTCCCTCGACTCAGAGGCCCAGACTGCACAAAGGAGGGGGAAGCATCGGCAGGCAGCTGTATGGGAAAGTAAAGGGTTAACCCAAACAACCGATTTCTAACACAGCATAGCAGGCTTTGAGTGGGGGAACTTCTCTGCACTGACCAAGCGTCTCATGTTTCTGACCTGCCATTGAGTGGGGGGTTACTTATCTGCTTATGTTATCCAGTAATGTATAGAAGGGTTCACATTTTGTACAAAGCTCTGGACTGGTATAAACTTGACGAGTCAAAGAGGTGCAGAAACACATATGCCTACGTCCAAGCTGGTCTCGTAGAACAAATTCTGCATTGCAGAACAACAGATTTTAGGAAGCTGAAATTGCATTCCCCTCACAAATGAAGGTCTGTATGCGAACTGACAGACCACAGACCAGTATCATTGTTGTGTACCATTCTTTTTGTGAAAGAAGGCCAGCAATCTTTGTTATTCTATTTACAGGGTCAAAGACACACAATGCCATCGACTGTTCGGGGTCAATAAAACTAGACTGGGCAGATTAATATTTATGAGAGTTCAAAATGCAATAAGGCAGTTGATTTACATAAGACTCACAATTTTGCTATGGAAACAGTGATGTTCCATAATATACAGTATTTAATTTCACTTTCCAAAACATTGTCCAAATTGTGTAGCACAAAATACTGTACTTTGATTATATGCCTGAAAATGTTTGAAGATGATATAAATATCTTGGTGCTTTTCTTCTGCATGATGATGCGAGACAGCTCAGTAAATCTAGATCAATATTTAATTTTATCCTGCAGGCACTGCATTTTTAACTCTGAAAGCGTAATTCAGTGTGGCTAATGAATTCTGCATAATGTTGATTTTCTTGAATCCAGGATGCTTCCTAATTTTCACCTAATGTATTTTCCTCTCAGCTAAATTTTTGTAATTATACTGTAGAAATACCTTATACAATTTTCAGCACCTAGTCCTACTAGTCTGCCATTCACCAACAAACAGAGTGGTACTGTTTTTATGGACTGCACAGCTAACAAAATTAAACATTAATGTGGATAGTCTTTGGATATCTGCAAATCATGGCTGGTAATGGCAGACTGTAAAACTAGTTTCTGCACTCTATGGTGATACATGCATTCAACACGCATTAAAGAAAGGCATGGTATTCTCTGAATTTAGAAGAATTGTATGTAGTCAATGTTGGGTAAATGTTTATAAATACTGAATTAAAGTCTATAAATATTTAACCACCAATGTATCTGATTTTTTTTTTTGTTTCACTGGGAAGATTGTATAACATCTAAACACAAGGTGGCGCTCTAAATCCACCGCGATAAGGGATGCAGTGGTCACCTGATAACATTTCATGACAAAATTACTGCACGCTGGCTCCTCCTGTCTATTCAGAGAGAAATATCAGTGTCGCGGCGAGTCTCCCTTTGCTCAAAGTTGTTCCCTTTATTTTATGTAACATTTTATATAGTAGGCCTAGGCTAGCCTATTTTTATTATTTTTTTAAGCTCGGCTAAATGCAGGGTTACCCGAAACCCATGAAGGTATTTGTGACGAGAAGAATTCCGCAGGAAGGAATACGAGTCCTGTCAAAGTCTGGAGTGTAAGCACATTTGATCTTGGTTTGGTCATTTGCGGCAAATGTGTTCAAAAGTGCCAACTGCCAAGCACTTGTCTGTTTATTATTTTTACAGTGTTGTTTTTGTCGGACACAGTGTTTGCGCCTATGTTGAGCGTTTAGTTCGAATCTAGAGGTAGGCTACCGTGAACACTTCCAAGAGAGACTGTTGCATATTCTTGCAACAGTAACGAACTGGATGTTTCACGCGTAGCCCACCATAGAAACTTTTAAACAGTTTAATATTGGCACAGTGTATCTGGTGAGAGTACTGGTAGGTAGACCTACACACTCTGTGAGAAGGCACATGTATTTTGACCCAAGCGTGGGCAACTAAAAGCCAAAGTTGAGTCCCCAAGGAC
Source organism: Synaphobranchus kaupii (assembly GCA_029718625.1). NCBI lineage: Eukaryota > Metazoa > Chordata > Actinopteri > Anguilliformes > Synaphobranchidae > Synaphobranchus > Synaphobranchus kaupii. Next base: position 124,707,054 of record CM056376.1, read on the forward strand.
ATTCCTAAGTCACATGGCCTTAAGCTCAAGCACAGATTCAAGATCCCTGCAAAGGCAACACATCGCGCCTGCACAGGCTGCTTTGATTTGCAAAAGTAGCCTACATGTAGCCTAGCATAGCTACGTTGCTCACATTGCATTCCATGCCATAATAGTCTCATTTTACTGCAGTTTGCATATAGTCACTGGAAGTGTCCAATGCTATGCTTAAAATGATACATGAAGGGTTATCAGCATTCTTATCTCTGCAGGTTTGAGTTGTCAGTATGGGACTCTGACGAGCCAGTGCCACGCGCTGAGCTGCTGAAGGGCGTGGCCGGAGTCGATGGCATTTTGTGTTTGCTTACGGATCGAATCGACTCTGAGGTGCTGGATGCTGCCGGTTTGTTAAGCTTACTTTTCATGGCTTTAAATAAGGCTGCAACAGGTGCTTAACTTTACTTTTAATTATAACAAACACCAACATACCTGCTATTTTGTGTAAACTATGATTTTTTAATCAGCCTATTGTTTTGCAGTTTGCAAAGAATTTTCTAGAAATGTTCAAAATTAAATACTTTGTTTGTCCAGGCCCCAACCTAAAGATGATCAGCACAATGTCTGTAGGAGTTGACCACCTAGTCATCGAAGAAATCAAGAAACGGTGATAATTTCTCTTCTGGAATTATAAATAAGAAAATGGTTTTAGAGAAAGATGTTCTCAATTCAAATATATTTTTGTTACTGTCCAGTTACAGAGACCTGTGAAAAGCTCTGTGCATTTTACTCTTGGCCTTTGCAATGTGTGTGATTATTACTTTTTTGTCTCTGTCCAGTGGAATGCGAGTGGGTTACACTCCAGACGTGCTGACCGATGCCACGGCTGAGCTGACCGTAGCGCTGCTCCTGGCCACAGCTCGACGACTGCTCGAGGGTGTGCAGGAGGTCAAGAGGTCAGCGCCTGAAACAGAAGTTATTAGCATTCTACTCCCTCTTAAAACTTTGGGGCTGTAAGGCCATGACTGCATTATTTACCCCTTCACATACAATATGCCTCCATCTCTATTTCTGTCAGTGGTGGGTGGAGCAGTTGGAAGCCACTATGGATGTGTGGCTATGGTCTGAATGGCAGCACGGTCGGTGTTATTGGACTTGGACGTATAGGTAAAGTATAGGTACTGTAGGTAAAGTATTGTCTCACCAAGCACAATTAACTAAATTAAAAATTGCACTAAAAATTGCATTTTCTTATAGTGAATTCACAGCACTAATGTTAATTGATATCAAGTATTCAGGATTGCTAATTAGCATTAATGCTTGAATGATGAGGGCACTTGTGGGTTTGGGAATGTTGTTAGTCAGGTCTGTCAGTATTGCTTATATAATTAAGTTATCCTACATTATAAGTTTCTCTGGATAAGAGTCGGGTAAATTAATGTAATGTAAATACTGGCAAATTTACTTGAAAAGTCACTTTGGCTAAGTTGGATGAACTGATGTATCGATTGCTGAATTGTGCGGTGGCTCTCCTCAGGCATGGCCATTGCCCGTAGGCTGAAGCCCTTCGGAGTGAAGAAGCTTCTCTACACAGGACGGGCTCCCAAGCCCCAGGCTGCGGAGGTGGAGGGCGAACATGGTGAGCGGGTGGTGTTGATGGCTGCATGAGGAGTTTGGAGGAGCGAGTTAGGGGACAGGCGAAGTTCTCTGATATGAGCTGTGTCTTGGCTGACTTTTGATACTGTGTCCTGCTAGCGAGTTAGAGGACAGGAGAAGTTCTCTGATATGAGCTGCGTCTTGGCTGACTTTTTAGTACTGTGTTTCATTGGCCAGTCACCCTGGGCAGGCTGCTTTCAGAGAGCGACTTCATTGTGGTGTCCTGCTCCCTGATACCTGAGACTCGGGGCTTGTGCGACAAGGCCTTCTTCAGCAAAATGAAGAGGACCGCTGTCTTTGTGAACACCAGCAGGTTGTCTACGAGGCTGTCCTTCATTGATTTGTGCTCATCCTGTGTGGCTTTCGGCCCAGAGGTAACTTCCTGCCCAGACGTAACTTCCTGCCCTGTGCCTTGACGTCTCCCAAATCCAGGGGTCCGGTGGTAAACCAGGAGGACCTGTATGAAGCTCTGTCCAGCGGTCAGATTGCTGCGGCTGGGCTGGACGTCACCACACCTGAACCCCTGCCCACTAACCACCCCCTGCTAACTCTCAAAAATTGTGGTAAGTTGGACAGGACTAATATACTGTATTTTCCATCTTATGTTATCATTTTGCTTGTTGCTTGCTTGTTGTTTGCTATCAAGGGCATGTTTTCAGAAAAAAATATTAGTCTACCTCAAATTTTGCATGTATATATTTTCATGCAAAAAGTCCGTATGTACATTCAACAACCACCGGAAAACGCAGCGTAAGTGTCCCTGGATGTCTGTGATGATGGCTGGTTCTGATTGGATCTCTCCTGCGTTGTCTCCCAGTTGTCCTGCCCCACATTGGGAGCGCCACCTACTCCACGCGCGGCATCATGGCAGAGCTGGCGGCCACCAACCTGGTAGCAGGGCTGACGGGCAAAGCTATGCCCAGTGAGCTCGCCCTCTAGTGTCCCCCTCCGGTAACAGTCCAGGAAAACACTTGTGTGATTGTGCTGGCTCTACTCGAGAATCTTTTGAGAAAACATCACACAGGAAGATGCTTGGTTGGATGTGTCAAGCGTATACTTATTCTAAGGGCAAATGACACTCACAAACACTTATTTGACCTTATCAGCTCTCTTGAGAAATTTATTTCAATGTCAGTCTCCATTTAAATGTATGTTAGATTTGGTAATTGGAAGCAAGCTGGTGAATATTCTTCAGAGCACATCCCTAGCCATGCTTTAAAATTTCAAAGTTAATAGAGGTCAGAAACGTTTACTCCAGTGTATGCCACGTATTTTCTTGGTAATTAGTCTTTACCAAAGGGAGACAGCCTATGGAGCCTAAGAGAAGCACAACACTGAACTTCAGTACATCAGTATTCACGTGGAAGGCATGTCCTTTGAGAACCAAGGGAGAAAACAGAGCATGCTGAAGAGTCTTTAGTCATTAAATATTACTGTGCTGCTGTTAGCACTGGGGGACTCTGCACTGAACTATCACGGTAGACGTATGTCCAATACCGTGTCAGCCTGCAAGTTGTTCATCTTCCCTGAATTGGCTCCACCCCTAGATTCCTATACTTTAACACAGGACACCTCCCACCCAGGGTCAAGCGCAACAGTATGTTGATTGTAAAGTATTCAAAAAGAAAATTTCACAATGTTCAATCTTCAATGTAAAGCAATGACAGTAATATCAAACTTTTATCTTGTAGCAGAAAAACCTGTGGCAAATGGCTTTTGTTTCCCATTGACATGTCTCACCGCTTACTCCAGTCCACAGCAATGAGTAGTTACAGGCAAGCTTAGGACTTTTCAATTGTCTGATCACTTGTGTCTGTATAAATAAAATTGAAACTACTATCCAAATGTTAACTGCCTCGGGTACATTTAATGCGGGGTGGCTTGTGGCTGCAATTACTTGCTGCGAGGAAACTGTGCAAATTTTAAACTTTATTCAAATTTTACAACAAATGACATACAGTTTGCATTTAGTTCCTTTTCTACAAAGAAGTAAACACATAAATCCTCTAAAGGTTAAACAACACTTACTGTATGTGGGAGACAGCATTCTGTTCTTCACTTTTGGCATTTCATACCCCTAGCTTCCGAAGCCCAGAGATTTGTAAGGCAATAACTTTCCTTTCCGTAAGCGGTCTCAAATTCACCATTTAAACCAAATTTTCTTCCACTCAACTTGAAGCAATACATGTGCTTGTATAAACACATTGGATAGTGCACTCCCGTTCACAGAAGCTTGTATAGCATAAATAATCAAATAAAATCATAAAAAATAAAACATTTTGTTGGCAGTAGCTGTTAAACAGCGACTAATTTCTGTACTATGTCATGGTTTTTAAATGGGAAAGCACATTTCTGAAAGCTATAGTTCTGATTCTCAAGCCTATGTTATGGAGCCCTGCCCCCCCATATAAACTACCCATACAAACTAAGATTCCAATTATGGGAAGAATGGGCTATTTAAAATATCTTAACGTAGCCCTAAAAAGGTGCTGATCTGTAGGTAAGCTGTTCTTTAATAGGTGCCAAACGTAGTTACTGTGGGAGTAACGTACAAATGCATCCTAGGGAGGAAATCAGGCAGCCAACATTTTGTTTGGGTCACAGCAAAGATGGGAAAACAAAGTAAAAAAACAACATGGTTTGCAATAACCTAAGCTCTGAAACCAACTGGAACCATAACTGTCACAAACAATAATCATGGATCACAGTCCAGCTTCATATGCTGTGTTCTGGTTACAAAACCATGTCGTTATTTCACTTGCATCAAACACGATTTGGCTTAGTGGAGGATAAGACACAGACCTTCGGATGACAAACACAGCAGTTCATAAGGTAGCTTATCTCAAACACAATAATTACAGTAGTTCAAATACATTCATTTTTTTCAGGTTTCCGCAAAGAACCTTCTCTCACAACAATCCCATGTAAATGGACAGCAGCCACGTTTGCCACAATACGCAGCATTCTTTATGTAATAAAGGCTTGAGCTGATCAACTGTACGGATGTAAGGGGGAAAGACATCAAGGGAAATAAGTGTGGGGGGGGGTTAATTAATGACGATATCATGGTTGTTTTAAGCCAATATCTTAAAACAAATTTATCGGTATTGGCCTAATGCTAAGATTATGACCGATACGATAATACAACATACAGGCGATGCCTTTGATGCACCACTGATGCTGTAAAATAAGAACATTACACGCTTGAAAAGTAGCCTAATCACAGTCATAAAAAGCTTTATTAATTATTTGGAATTTATAATCCGTCAAACTCATCGGTCGATGACTTCTTTCATGAGTGTGAAAACTTGGTTGCTTTGCATTTCTGTTATAGTGTAAAACTGGGACATATCGGCCACGGCCAGATTAATAATGGTTATTAAGAACAGCCAAAGAATTTCCATATCTTGCATCCCACCGTTTTCACTGAGCTGACTGTCCTTGTTTTTTTTTATTCAGACGTTATACAATGGGAGACGACTGGTGAGAAGTAGCTACTTCAACTCCCTACCTGAGTCGTTTCCCCTTTCTCTACACCTCCGCTCCAGTCCTGTGTCAGTTCAATCTTTTCACATCCTCTTTTTGCGTCAGACAACCTGTTATAGTCGTAATTCAGTGAGTCAGTAATAATGGTTCCTTGTTCTTTGAAACAAACAGAGCATTAAGTTACCTACAATTCATTTGTACAGTCAAGTAATGAATGAAACTAAAAAGGTGAGTTTAGAGGAAAATGCACAACAGCACAGAGAAGTCAAACACACTGACGATGGAGAAGTTTGGAAACAGTGACATTTGTCACCTGAACAGACCTTTCAAAATGAGTAAAACTAGCATTAAATCACTGCTTAGAAAGTTATCCAGTACTGTGACTTTTTTTTTTTTTTTTGGTGTTAGGTAAACAAAACGATAAGCTCACGGTATATCGACTACGAGACTAAAGTAAGACACGGTTAACAAAAATGAGCACAAATACAACAAAACATGTTTTGTTCTTCATGAATAAAATAGAAAATCCAGAAGACGTATAAATGTGCTGTACTTACAGATTAGATATACAGGGGAAGTAGTTTGCACACTTGAGTCAAGATCGTTTACTCTTACCTGCCTTTACAGGCAAAATTCTGTTCTCCTGTCAACTGTAACCTCAGTGAGGAAGAACAAGATGATTAGCAACCCACGTATTCTAGTCTTTAGCATGATTTAGGCATTCCTTACTAGATTATGCCTCAGAATGTTCCATTTTCAGTATCTCTGACTTCAAATTCACCCAGGTAACCGAAGACAAGGTCATGGGTTTCAAAAAGGCATACAATTCCCTCCACGTGAAAGGCCAACTGTGCAATTGAGACCACTGCTACGTTTTTTTAAACCTACTGACCTTCTAAAGTGTTGCTCTTTCATATTTTGACAAAGGGGCAAAAAATCTGAAACTGTATCAAAACACTTCAAAACTTCAATTAATGAACAAGAGCCACAGTCTGAAAAATATCCAGGGAGGATATCTTTCAGGAAATGGGGACCTCCATGGGTTTTCTTTTTTTCCCCCACAATTTAAAAAAAGTCCCCGTTTATCTTTTAGAACAACCACCGTTTAAATTCAGAGTACAAAACATACATTTAGAATTATAACTGAACAACATTATTACAAAAACCATAAAGGCAAAATGCCAATAGCCTGCAATGTTGCCTGTCTCCATCAAAGACATTTGGCGAATTTAAAAACGCTCAAATAAAAGGTGCTTCACGTTGGACCTACTACCATCTAACCAACCATGTTTCGTTTGGCTGATACGCCATCTTGGATGGACTCTTTTAAAGAACTCAACAAATGGTGTAGGACTCTGAGCCAAAAACCACACACAAGTTCCCATTTCTTACATATTTACTCAGTGCGATCGAATGGATCCTGTGATCCAATGGGGTGATGTGACCAATTTGGTGAGGGGCACGGTACAGTTGGTGCGGATCAGAGGAGAGAGTTGGGCAGGTTGCTGTTCTGCCAGCGCAGGCAGGTGGTCTTGGAGTGCTTGTACAGGTGACTGGACTGGCTGAAGCGCTTGCCGCACTTGAGGCAGGCGTAGGGCTTCTCGCCCGTGTGCACGCGGATGTGCTTCTTGCAGTCCGTCAGCGTCAGGAAGGTCTTGCAGCATATCTTGCAGGCGTACTTCCGCGCGCCCTCCACCACCAGGACGTTGTGCTCCGACAGCGCCTTCTTGCACTTGGAGAGGACGTCGGCCGAGGCCCTCGTCAGCTGAGGGGGCGCGGCCGGAGGGGTGCCTTGCGTCCCCCCCACGCCTTCGTACCCAACCCCGTTCAGCAGCACGGCGCCCCCTGCCGCGCCGGAGGAAGACGAGGCGTCCTGGAGCTGAGCGCCATCCATATGCAGGGAACCCCCTCCCCCATTAGGGGGCATTTTGGGGGCAATGCGGCGGTAACCGGGGAACCCCAGGCTCGCCCCCCCTCCCCCTCCCCCTCCCCCTCCCCCTCCCCTAGAGGAACGCGCCAGCGAGTGCAAGCCCAGGCTCGACCGCTGAAAGTCCAGGGCAAATTGGTCAGCCCCGACCCGCTGGTAGCCGAGCCCATCCTCGATGGGCCGCAGGAAGAGGGTGTCGGGGTGTACATCGCCGAAAGGGTGCGAGTCTCCAGAGAAGAAGTTCTGATGGGGGTGGTGGGAGCCGGGGTGCACCATGGAGAAAGACGAGCCGTTGACCGACTCCGGGCTCCGCAAGAACCTGCCGGCCTCCCCTTCCAGGCGGCATTCGGCCGTGGTGGTGTTGGGCAGGTTATCGTCCCCGACGGACCCAGAGCGTGGCTCTCCAAAGCCTTTTGCGCAGAGGAAGCTGGAGATGCTGAAGCCCTGCTTCCGGTCCAGACTGTCGCCGCCCATCGGTACTCTGCCCCCTGGCCCTCTACGTCCTCCATCCTCGCTGGCGCCCTCTCTGCCCGCGCTCCCCTCCACCACGTGCACTTCCCCCACGCGGTCCGTGCTCGACTGGGGGTCGGAAAAGCTGCGGTCGCTGCTCTCCGGGCTGAGCTCGACCTTGTCACCGCCGGGCTCCGCATGTTCGCTGCCCTCCGCCTGGGAGGTGACGTCGCTGGTCTCATCGGGCGGCTCCGGAGAGCTCAGGGGCTCGGTCTTCACCACCACCCGCATCTGCTGTGGCTCCTCCTCCTCCACGCTCTCCTTTACCTTAATGACGATCCCTTCGCCCGGCTCCTCTTTCCCCAGCGGCGCCTGCTCGCCCTCCTGCCCGCCGTCCGATTGGCTGGGCACTTGCGCGTCCTCCTGCGCCGCCCCCCCCGCCGTACTTCTGCTCCTCCACGGCCACGCCCTTCTCCAGCTTCGGCTCATCGCCGACCTTGATGGAATCCGGGGAGAGGAGCTCTCCGCCCCCGTCCCCCACCCTCACTATCAGGGGGTCCTCCGGGTCCAATAGGGGGCGGAGCCTCTGCCTCTGCCGGTCCTCTGGGGCCATCAGCGAGGAGGCGGCCTTGCGCTTTTGGACCCGCCGGATGGGGAAGGAGGCCCGCTGCTCCACCACCCCACCCCCCCCGCGCCCCGCCTCCGCCGGCTCGTCCATCCCCCCCAAGGCGGAGCTGACCAGGCTGAGGCCGAGCTGCTGCAGCAGGAAGGATCGCTGGAGCCGGGAGCCGGCCGCGGGGCCCTGCTGCTGGTCCGGGTGGTGGTGGTGGGGGGTCCTGTCTCCCGGCGGCGTCATGGGCAGCGTGCGGGTGGTCAGGTAGTGCTTGCAGGCCTTGACCACGGCGTTGAGGTGCAGGTGCGAGGCGGCCAGCAGCACGTCCATGACGTTGCTCTCGCCCAGCATGAGCGTGGACGTGTACATCATGTCCACCAGGGCGGCGAAAGCCTCCGCCGTCACCACCTCGCTGTCCAGCTGGATCATGTTCATGCTGCCGTCGCCCTCGGCGACCGTGAACAGCGCCCGGAAGTGCGTGCTGCAGGCCGCCAGCACCGAGCGGTGGGCCTTGAAGTGCCGGCTGCCCACCACGATCACGCAGTCGCAGAGCTGGCCATGCAGCCGCTGGGAGTTCAGCTGCTGGAAGATCTGGTCAAAGTGCCCAGGGAAATCCATGCCCTAGAAACCAAAGCAGACAGGAAGAAATTGATTTTTAAAAATATTAAATCTTAGCATGAATAAATGCATAAACATTATCTGGTTCACATGGAAAAATAATAGAATAGAATAGCTTTTATTTTCGTTTGGGAACTTCAGTTGTAGCATAATAAATTTAATACATTTATTTAAATTTAAATAAATAACATAATAAATTTGAATTCTGAAAATAATTGAGTAAATGCAACCATGTATGCAATTAAAAGAACACACAATCATCAGACCAGTAGGCTGGCAGGTGTGCACTTGAAAGTGTAATACTACAGTTGGGTGAAAACATTTGGTCAAAATGCCTTTTACAATTAATATCTAAGTGAACAGAAGCTAACCTGACCTCTAAATGCGACAAAGTTAAACATGGCACATTTCTTCAAATTTTAAAGCAAGATTACTTTTTATTTCAATTTTTTACATTTTCAAAATAATAAAAAAAAGTAAAAAGGCCCTGTGCAAAAGTTTGGGAACCCTGTCAGTTACTTTGTAACTGCTCCTCGGGCAACTGTAACAGCTTGCAAACGTTTCCTGTAGCCAGCTAAGAGTCTTTAAATTCTTGCTTTAGGGATTTTTCCCCATTCTTCCTGGCAGAACACCTCCAGCTCGGAAATATTCTTCGGCCTCCTTGCATGCACGGTATGTTAGAGATCTCTCCACGGATTTCCAATAATATTCAAGTCTGGGGACTGGTGGCCATTCCAAAACCTTCATCTGTCTTTCCTGGACGTACTTCATGGTTGATTTCAAGGTATGCTTCGAATCATTGTCTTGCTGTAATTCCCAACCTCTCTTCGACTTCAATGTCTAGACTGACCTTTGAACATTAGCCTCTAGAATTTCTTGATATTTGGTGGAATCCATTCTTAATTCCACCTGCACAATATTTCCTGTGCCCCCAACTGCCACACAACCCCAAAGCATAATGGATGCACCTTCATGCTTAACAGTTAGCAAGGCGTTCTTCTCCACAAATGCTTCACCCTTTTTTCTCTAAACATACCTTCTTTGGTTGTGGCCAAAAAGTTCAATTTTGGTTGTGTCAGTCCAAAGCACATTGATCCAAAAGGCTTCAGGCTTCTCAAGGTTTTCTTTTGCATACTTCAGATGCTTAAATGCTTCTTTCTGGCAACTCTGCCATGTAGGTCTTTGTTGTTTAAAATATGTTGCATTGTTGTTCTGTGAACAACTAGACCTGTGTCTGCTGCTCTTTCAGCTCTTTTGCAGTGATGTGTGGGTTTCTCACCAGGTCTCGGACCATTCTATCTGAAATTGTTCTTGGTCTTCCATATCTTGCCTTGACTTCAACTGTTCCATTTATCTTCCATTTTCTGATAATGTTTCTGACAGTGGAAATGTGTAGTTTTAAACATTGAGTTTTTTGTAGCCTTCTCCTTGATGATGGAAGTGAACTATCTTGATTCTGACATCCTTGGACAACTGTTTAGAGGAACCCATGGTTGTTAACACCAGACAAAACAGCCACCGCAGTCGTATGCTTTAGAAGGCATGGAGTTACTTCAGAATAAATAGTTCAGCCCTGGAATTATATTCACTTGACTCATTGAAGCCCTAAAGAGTAAGTCCCTGGGCCTTAGTAATCATCTTTTAAAAAAGTAACAAAGAATAATCCAAAAGGGTTCCCAAACTTTTGCACAGGGACTATTATTTTGAAACTGTAAAAATTAAATAAAAAGTAATCTTGCTTTAAAAATTTGAAAAAATGTGTCATGTTTAAGTTTGTACCATTTAGAGGTCAGGTTAGCTTCTGTTCACTTTGATATTAATTGCAAAAGGCATTTTGATCAGGGGTGCCCAAACATTCGCACTCCACTGTAATTTGAGAGGTGTCTCCAAAGCAGTTATGGTATCTTGTTTAATCATATCACACATACATGTTCCCACACTTTCAGCATTTTGGATTTCAGCACATTACAGAAAATGAAGCATTCATTTGAGAACTCATCTGATTAAAAGTCCTTAAATTAATATAAGGCATTCATTCTTTGAAAATGTAATATCTGTATCTGACATAATGTGTCATTAAGACGGTAAATCATCCCTCATTAGACATTAAGTGGCCAATTAACATCCCGTTTATAGTTCAAGAATTAGTTAATGTTAGAATTAAAACCACATACACGGAGGTACTCCAGGACCCGGAAGTACTAGGCTACCTATAACTTAAAATGTGTCAAACATTTCAGCAACAAATTTTTCAAGCCTCACAATAAAAATGTCCTTTAAACAGCGCAGACGTGCAACCTCTGGATCAGTAGCATTTCTATTCTAAACCACACCGCATGCGCCACAGTGATAGTGTGTCCATTCACTTCAGGCAATCATTTGCGCTAAACCACGCCTGATTTCCAAACCATTACTCTAAATGCAATATGAGTTTGACAGGTGTCCATATTCCCTCCTAATAAAAAGGGTAGAGAAAGAAATTGACCTGATAAAATCTAGATAAACTAACAATGGCGGTATAGACAGGGCAGTCTGTGTCTGCAGCCAGAATTGGTTCATTCAAGGTAACGCGTCTGGGTCTGGGCGCCGCCGCCTCGCCCCCCAGACAACTACATCTGTGTAATGTTACGTTATCTTAAAATAAGTCAGTAGTAGCTACATAGTATCTGATGTAACATTACACAGCAAGAGAAAGTGAGGCAATATATGGAAAGTGGAAGGAGATCGTTTACTTAATGGAATATTAATGGTAAAATGCTGCGGAGAGAAACCAATGCGGGATCGTCCAGCTGATTGTGTCTGTTGCTGTTGACCATTCATTCTTTGTAGCCAAGCTTTGAACATTAGCGGATAGGTAACGTTACATTTTGAATAAAGTAATCAAAATGACAATGTGATAACATTAAAATATAAGTTTAACGCTTGGTAAATCCGTTTCTATAACTGTAGCTGGCTGGCAAACGCCATGCGACATCCACCACAGGCATTGTGTCACACGTCAGTGTTAGTAGCTACCTAAGTTAGCCAGCTAGTTCCAGCCGTTCCCATACCACCAGCGACATTTTGTTTATATATCAAGCTAACGTAGCTAGAATAGCTAATTAGATTCTCATCTGAAAGAAATAAAACGCCGTCACTTTTTGTCAACCATCTTATAGCTAAAATGCGTATAACATAAAATGCATAACTAGCTAGCCAACGTACTTAAACGTTAGGCTAATGCTAGTTGGCTCGCTAGCTAACGTCAATACCACACGAAAGTCTCAAGGCCGAAACAAATGAAGCTATACCGACTGGTACTGGTTTGTGTCCACATTATGATGCAATTGCATCATATTCACCGGCTAGTCTCCGCCAGCTAACTCTGAATTTTGAAAAGTAACGTTACCCTAGCTACACAAAACACTTAGCTAATATACACGAGCTCCGTTGCCCTTAGCTAGCCTGCGAAGTTATGCGATCTATTCATTGTGTCCAGTTAGAATAGCTAGTCTCCACGCAGGCGTGCTGTAGGGAGAGAAATACAAACGGAGTTTTTCTGTCATTTTAAAGTGTCTCATAGAATAACCAATTCACCTGTAGCTAACGTTCGTTTCCGCCGATTGACGTTTCTTGCCCTTCTCGTTTTGGGCGCTCAGAAGGCCGCGTGATGGTCAGAATCTGTGCATTGTCCAGATATTAGCGGTAACGTTAGCCTAAACGGAGGATCACCCAGTTTCCATAACCTCTGGGGTGAACAGGGTTGCGAGTCTGAGTCAAAACAGAAGAGCCAACGAAGGAAGCCCCCTGAGCCTCCCCTTTCCTGTAAAACCTGGAAAAACGGAACTGGAAACACAGCTAATGTAGTTCCACTCCAGCTACGGAGTACGGACGGGAAAGAAATAATCCTGCTTGCTTGATGAGTGACTGGATTGATTAAACTTCCTAACGTAGAACCGTTACATTTTCTGTGAATCAAGCGTTTCAGTGGATCTAAACACAATTTTGAAAATAATGTGCATTAGCCTACCAAACATTTATTTATTAACATAATATATTTTTCTATATTAGCTTGACAAGAGCTGAACATTAATGAAGATTAGATTATCAGAATTCACATGTAGGCTAAATAAAATCTTTTATCTCTGTTAACTTGCCAGAATATACCGTCCTCTGGTTCTGAAATACATTGTGTGCGTATACAGTTGAAGTCGGAATTTTACATACACTTAAGTTGAAGTCATTCAAACTCATTTGTAACCACTCCATAGATTTAATGTTAGCAAACTATAGTGTTGGCAAATCAGTCAGTACATCTACTTTGTGCATGAAAATTAATTTTTCCAACAACTGTTTACAGATTATCTCACTTTTAATTCACTATATCACAATTCCAGTGGGTCAAAAGTTTACATACACTAAGTTGACTGTGCTTTTAAATTTTTAATATTTGGTGGCATATCCTTTGCATGCCATGACTTCCTGATGTCTGTGACCCAACAACATCAAAAGACTCTTGATATCTTATTTTCTGGTACTCTTACAAGCGATACTATAACGTCTCTGCATTTGAATGGATCTCTATGGGAATGGGGGGGGCTAGATTTAGCTGTAAATTATGCTGGAACAGTATGGAATACATGATTGGTAAAGTGGCTGTAAGTCATCAAAGGTCTGAGGTATCAAACACGCCTCAAACCATCACTTTGCTGCCAGATATGCAGTAGATATGGAAGGATCACTTTAACGGTTGTTTCTCCTGACAAATTTTCCTATTGAACTCTATGGAAAAATAAGTCAGGAGAAGAAACCCTTCTAGTTATCCATCCATATTTACTGCATATCTGGCAGCAGTGATGGTTTGAGGCTTGTTTGATACCTCAGACCTTTGATGACTTACAGCCATTTTACCAATCATGTATTCCATACTGTTCCAGTGTAATGTACAGCTAAATCTAGTCCCACCCCCCAATTCCCATAGAGATCCATTCAAATGCAGATATTTTATAGTATCGCTTGTAAGAGTACCAGAAAATATGATAGCAAGAGTCTTTTGATGTTGTTGGGTCACAGACATCAGGAAGTCATGGCATGCAAAGGATATGCAACCAAATATAAAAAATTTAAAGGCACAGTCAACTTAGTGTATGTAAACTTCTGACCCACTGGAATTGTGAGATAGTGAATTAAAAGTGAAATAATCTGTCTGTAAACAGTTGTTGGAAAAAATACTTGTCATGCACAAAGTAGATGTCCTAACTGACTTGCCAACACTGTAGTATGACTTCAACCTAAGTGTATGTAAACGTCCGACTTCAACTGTGTGTGTGTATATATACAGTGCATCCGGAAAGTATTCACAGCGCTTCACTTTTTCCACATTTTGTTCTGTTACAGCCTTATTCCAAAATTGATTAAATTCATTTTTTCCCTCAAAATTCTACACACAACACCCCATAATGACAATGTGAAAAAAGTTTTTTTGAGATTTTTGCAAATTTATTAAAAATAAAAAAATAAAATTTCTCATTTACATAATTATTCATACCCTTTGCTTTAACGTATTTTTAAAGTATCATATTTCATATTTGGTCGCATATCCTTTACATGCTGTTACTTCCTGAAGTCTGTGACCATCAACATCAAAAAACTGTCGATATCTTATTTTCAGGTACTGTTACAAGCGATACTATAACCTCTCTGCATTTGAATGGATCTCTATGGAAATTGGGGGGTGAGACTATATTCAGCTGTAAATAAAACTGGTACAGTATGGAATACATGGCTGGCTAAATGGCTGTAAGTTATCAAGGGTCTGAGCTATCAAACGAGCCCCAAAGCATCACTCTGTTGCCAGATATGGAGTAGATGTGGATGGATCACTTTAAGGGTTGTTTCTCCTGACTTTTTTCCCCATAGAGTTCTATAGGAAAATGAGTCCGGAGAAATAACCCTTGCAGTGATCCATCCACATCTACTCCATATATGTAAAGGATATGCGACCAAATATGAAATATGATACTTTAAAAATACGTTAAAGCAAAGGGTATGAATACTTATGTAAATGAAATTTTATTTTTTTATTTTTAATAAATTTGCAAAAATCTCAAAAAAACTTTTTTCACATTGTCATTATGGGGTGTTGTGTGTAGAATTTTGAGGGAAAAAATGAATTTAATCAATTTTGAAATAAGGCTGTAACAGAACAAAATGTGGAAAAAGTGAAGTGCTGTGAATACTTTCCGGATGCACTGTACACTGCCTGGCCAAAAAAAAAAAAAAGTCACACTCTAATATTTATTGGACCGCTTTTAGCTTTGATTACGGCGTGCATTAATTGTGGCATTGTTTCAACAACCTTATGCAACGTCACAACATTTATTTCCGTTCCGTTCATTTTTGGCCGAGATCTTGTATTGACGACGGGAGAGTCGAACTACTCCGCAAAGTCTTCTCCAGCACATCCCAAAGACTTTCAATGGGGTTAAGGTCAGGACTCTGGTGGCCAATTCATGTGTGAAAATGATTCCTCATGCTCCCTGAACCACTCTTTCACAATTTGAGCCCGATGAATCTTGGCATTCTCGTCCTGGAATAGGCCCATTGATGGGATAACCTGGTCATTCAGTACATTCAGGTACTCATCTGACTTCATTTTATTGCTGCATAACATTGCTGAGCCTAGACCAGACCAGCTGAAGCAACACCATAACACTGCGTCCAGAGGCTTGTACAGTGGGCACTATGCATGACGGGTGCAACGGCAACTTTTCTTTTTGGCCAGGCAGTGTAGTACTGTATGTTGTAATGATGTCAGAGTATGACTGGTTACAGATCAATCGCTACTGGTGTTGATGCTTTACATTTAAGTTGTCAAGTCACTAGAAATTAATATATTGAAGATTTAAATGCAGTTTTCAAAAGCATGTGCAAACATCTGAGGCTTTCACATTAAAATTCATCATTTACCGCTTGGATTTTGGAAGTGTTCAATGAATAATTTTAGTTAAGAAATGGGCAAAGTGAAGTAATATTAGTGACCACGTACACTGATAACATCACAAATCTCAAAAGCAGCATGGTAGGTTATCACACGCAAATTTGTGGAAACAAGATCAAAGCTGGGAACATGAAAGCTGGCTTCGGCTAACAAACCAATGCATTTTAAAATCTCTATCAAACAGTAAAGTGCTTTAATGAGTTCATGTAATAACGTGAGTAATAAGTTGTGTAAATTTCAGTATGTGACACACTGTGTGCACCAGAGCCTCTGTACTTATCTGAAAAACTACAGGAAACAACAGACTGAAATAATTGCACAGCACATTAAACAAAGGATTGCCCTTTGTATAGGCATATGTGCCCTTCAGTCTTAAATGAATATTTTGTATAAGGCTAATGAAAAAGTCTACAGAAATACAGCCTCAGGTACTGTTAATACTGATAAAAGATATGAATGAGCAAATGTCAAATTAAATGTTCTTTATAAGGGGTAATATTAATGGGTAATAATTGAAACTGAAATTCTAAAAAAGGAACGTAAAATAGATTTTTGCTAAGACTACAATGACAGAGCATAGCACTGTTAAATACATAGGTACAGTTATTGCAGAGCATTAAAGCAGTGTTTTTTACCCCTTAAATACAATATAAGACTATTACCAGACTGATATGAAACTCCTGCAAAATAAGTTTGTATAACAAAGTCTTACCTGTAGGTTATAAAATGCTCATCGGCTCTTATGAATCAACTGGATCTTAGCATTAGCCCATAGTGGCAAACTCCTGATAGCTGTATTAGTGGTTTACCATATCTACTTAGGTCTGATATTGTATAATTAAATTTACCTATGACTGAGGCAGGCTCAGAGAGTTGCATCATGGGTACTGAGAAGGGCGAGTGAAAAGGATGTGTGACAGCACTGCTCTGGAACTGTGTGAAGCAGTCATAGACAGGCACTTCTGGCACCCCAGGCCAGACCCCCCCCCCTAATCAATATAGCGAATCTAACTGGGCATAGGGGGCTTTTCTGGTCTAATTTGGCAGTGGCACGGACAGTCAGGCCTCACTCAAACACCCAAGCCCTTTCCACAGTCTCTGCTTCTCAGGTCTGGATGGAACTCAGGAACTCAGAGGACGGTGCAGAAGATGCTGCCGTTGTTGTGGCAGCCGCTCTCCACCCTGGCCGTGATCCTGGTCGCCATGGCGATGCCGCGTTGGGCAGGGGGGCCAGAGGGGGCACTGGTGGGCTGGCCTTCCGGTTGGGGACGCGGAGGGGGGTTCTCCAGGACCCAGGGCGGGTCAGTCTGCCCGTTACTGAAAGAGACGAGAGGGAAAGAGTGAAAGAAATGGACGTGCCGGTTTTGTAACACACTGGTAAAAATAAGCATTTCAGATGAAAACATTTCTGAAATGCCATTGATACCAAGGAAAAGTGAAATAATGAAATACCCTACACTGGTGAAGCATGCACCACGATATGGCAGTAGCGTGTGTACTTGCCTTTTCCTGCTACGTGCTAGCAAGGTGTTGTTGAGCAGCACACAAGCACTGTTGCCAGGATCTCGATGGAGCAGAAGCTTGGTGCTGTTGGCCCAACCTTGGAACACCAGGTTCTCCTGCACCACCCCTTTTACCTGCTCCAGCACCACGATGCCACACCCGCGTGCGGACTGAACGCGGTTCCTCAAAACCTGCGGGAAGGACCGAGAGCAGCGGACTCAGATTTTACCGCCGCGCCCTAAAACGGCCGTCTCCGGTTCCCTTCGCCCGCCACGCCCCCCCTCCCGTCCCACCTTGATGTCGGCGGACTCCCTCAGCCGTAGCCCGCAGCCCCGGTTCCCCACCACGTCGTTCTCCACAATCTGCCCGTCCCCGCGCGAGCTGACGCCGGGGCCGCCGTTGTCGTAGATGCCGTTGCCGCGCAGCTCCACGCGGCAGCCGGCCGCCACGGCGACCCCCGTGCGCCCGTTGCCGCAGACGCAGTTGGCGACGAGTCGGGAGAGCTGGGCGCTCTGGATAAAGGCCACGCCCGCACCGCCGTTACTGTGCACCGCGTTGCCCACTGCATTCAGGGCTTCGCTGCTCTTCACATACAGCCCCACTGCTGAGGGTGGGGAGCGGGAGAATCAACACAAATATTAATAATAATAAGAAGAAGAATCCTCTCACCATATTTTGAAAAACTACCTGCCTATTAGTAACCTTCGACAGGACGGCTCTGTCCTGAATTATTTCTGCATTTCATAAATTCATTAAAGGAAAAGTTATTTTAGTTTAGCATCTCTCTGCAGATCTTGTAAAGTTCACTTCTCAAACCATCCAACATGTCTGTTCAAGTTACGTTACCTTCAGGCACTTAGCGGACCCCTTCAACCAGAGTGACTTAGATAAGTGCAAGCACACAAGTTTAGGTCATGAGCAGAGCTGATTCCAAGTCATCAGTGTCACGATCATAGTTGTATTTAATACATAAACGTACGAGCTGAGCGTTAGCTGCAAATCCCTCCCTCTCTTCTTCCTGATTGGCTGGTCTCAGACCCAGGTAAAGCACTCCACTTAACTGTACTGAAACCAGCTGCGGTGTGAATAACGTGCTCCCCGTGCTCTCTCACCTCCATTGTGGCTGATGCGATTACCCTCCACGAGCGCCACGCTGACGGGCCGCCGTGACGAGAAGCGCTCGTCCTCGCTGTCCAGGTCGCTCTCCCAGGCCAGCAGCTCCCCTTCCTCGTTAAAGTTTTCGTTCCCCCCTCCTCCTGCCCCGCCCCCTTGCCTGGAGGGGTACTCGTCACCCCGCCCGCCGCCCTGGCTGTCCTTGCGGCAGAAGACGGCCACGCCGTAGATCCGGTTGTGCGAGATCCTGTTCCCGGAGAGCTGGGGGAGGCTGGATGACATCACCCACACGCCGCAGCCCCTGTTACCTGTTACAGAGAGGAAGGCCTGTCACTCAACTGCTCCCCGCCAATCCCCATCCAGGATTTCACAGAAGCACACAGCAACAAATACAAAGCGTAAAAAAATAGGCAGTGGCACTAGAGAGATGTACAGTATGTCCCCATTACACTACAATTATCACTCTTTGAGCAGCACAGACATTAAAGCACTCACAGATGTAGGAGCTTATTGAGAGTCCCTATGGAACAAACAGATGGACAGACAGGTGGAGCACTCACAGTAGCTGAACTCTCCCTAGGCAGACAAGCAGACGGGTGGACAGACAGACAGAAAGACATGGCACATACACAATATACGTAGTCATCCTAAATGAACAGCTAGGAAAAGCATGCAGGCTTGTTGAGACAGGCAGACAGACAAGTGGACGTGTGCACAGCCGGGTCGTGGACTCACAGTAGATGTGGTTGCCCTCAATGACGCCCCGCCCCCTCTCCCCCACCACCACTCCGTCAGAGTAGCCGTGGCAAATGAAGTTGTTCTTCAGAACCGGGTCGCCGCCCCTCCTGATGTCAACGCCACCCCATTGGTTATCCCGGATCACATTTTCTGACAGAGGATCAAAAATGCAATAGAGTCCAAGAATCCATACAATATGGCTGTTAAGAAACTCATTGAGAGATAACTGAACACTTGCTTCAAATGCTTTCAAACAAATTAAAGGTACAACCTGAAACCGTCCACATCAAGATCGCTTCAAAACTGTTTGGGAGAATTTTATATAGTGTGTGGGTAATTATTTTTCCACATCAGTATAATTACATGTCTCAGGGAAAATGAATGAGGTGATTGGTGATACAGCACTCTGTGTGCAGTATAATGTGTATTAGAGGTAAAGGTTGGGCCACAGGGACCGGGATCTAGTACTGTCATTACGGAGTATTGCATACCGGTGATTAGGCCCCTCCCATTCTCGTTCACTGCAATGCCAGCTGCTTGGCCCTGGAAGATGTGATTCCCACTGAAAAACACATCCAAAAGAACCCCCTACATATTTTGGGCTGCTTATGGTGTTAGAGAAAATCTATACCAAATCTGATTATATATATTTTTTTTTTTTTACTTATATTAAGTTAAAAACACAATTTAACTTTAAACCTTACAGTTCTTTTGCTTTAAGACACACAAACACACACACACAAGCATACACGCGCACCTGCACACTCACACACACACACACACGCACACACACTCACACACCTCACCACCGGGTTCCCATTGTACAGGATGTAGACACCCGCTTCCTTGTTTCCAAAGATCTGGTTGCTGCGGATGGAACCTTTCCCGTTTCCCAGGACAACGATTCCAGAACGCAAACCGCTGTGTATTCTGTTGCACTGTGAGAAAAGGAACAGGCGGCAATGAGCTGGGGACAGAGTGTATGCAAAGTTTAAAAAAAGAGGACCAGAATCACGCTGTTCTTTACAAATACAGAACCGAAGAAGCCAGTTATTGAAGAAAGAAAGCAGTTTGAAATAGACATTAGCCAATCCTGAGTGAAGAGGTCCTTTGTCACTAATTCCTCCACACACTTGCTGTTATTACAGCGCTCTTGCCCGACTCTGATTTCCTATTTTCTCTCATTGCCTGCTTGGGGGAGTTTGAGCCTGAGGTCAAGTTTGTCTGTCCTGTGCTTTTGTTTCTTGTGTGCAATTCAAATTAGTTAGGCTACTTCAACTCTGAGCTACTTTAAGGTACGCCTGATTAGCTCTGTGAAAACTGTTGCCAATAGGAGACAGAGAGGACATTTTCCTATTTTCTCCCCAATATGCATGCTAATGTTAAAAAAGAACGGCTAGCTGAAAGGTTCTTTGAAGTGCAAATTGACTAAGATGCAAAAATGAAACCGTCGTGTGTTTTTCCATATTTAAGTAGAAAAAGAAAAGGTAAGGAAGCGGCCAAGTACATTAAAAATAATGAGCTTTGCTTCATAATAATGCTAATAAGGATGTTACTGAAACAGTTCTTGAGAGCTCTACCAAAAAACAGGTTACGAATTGCCAACAAGCACATTCAATACAAACAATGTTTTAGGGGATAATGATAAGGGGTGGAGATGTACCAGCAAATTATAAAACCTAGGGAAAATGAGGCAGTAGGCCCTGATGACAGTACAAATCTATAGACAGTATATACAATACTCAAAGTATTCTTTCTAAAAACTGGAGAAATGCCACATTACAGGAAGCAAGATAGAATAACGCCAGTACTGGTCCAGGAAACTACAGGTCTTTGAATAACATCTGATGTAACACACTGGAACAAGTAGGGACGATTTAGAATTATTCCTTGAAAAAAAGCAGCATTAGGTGATAGCCAAAATTGTTTCTGCATTGGAAGATCATGATAACAAACCACCTAGTTTGAACAAACTAGTGTTTTGATGTGAAACAGGTTATAATATCATATATTTGGACTTCCAAAAATACTTGATAAAAGTGTTTCATTATAGCATTTGTTCTGCATGTGGAATACATTTTTTTATTGTATTTTATGGGAGGAGCATAATTAGAATGTAGTCCATCTAAGAAAGCCTGAGGGGCAGTAGGTGATAAAAGGTTTCCAGGACCTAGGCATTGTGCTGTAGCAGTAAAAAAGGCCAAAGGGATGCTGGAATATATCGCAAAACATATTGAATACAAATCAAAGGCTGGTGTTGTACAATGCCTTTGTCAGACCACGTTTGTAATATTGTGTGCAGTTCTTAAGTGTGATACATGTTGTTGCACTAACAAGAATAAGCATACGAATATATAAGAATGTAATCGGCTCTCGTCTCCTTTCATGTGCCGTACCAGGTCTTGTAGTGGCCTTGGTTTTCCAGCATGGGGTAGTAAGTTGTAGAGCAGGGTTATCCAATCTTATCCGAAAAGGGCCAATGTGGGTGCAGGTGTCCGTTTTAGCCTAGCACTATGACACCTGATTTAAAGGTGCATTATGCAGGATTTTTACCTTAAAAATAACCATGCTCAGTCACATCTATGATGCACTGGCAATCGCTGTCTTTGTGCAAATTTGCCAAATCCCTGCTCCTCTGCCTGTATTTATTATTCTAAGATGTGCCCCTGTTCTAGCCTCATGGATACGCCATACCAGGATGATTGGATTGGCCCCCTTGCGGATATCAAGCCCAGCCTCTGCATTGGAGTGGATGTTGTTCTCGGCAATGAGACCCTGGGCGGAGAGGCGTAGGAACACGCCGGACGCCCTGCACCCATACACCTCGTTCCGCAGCATAACAATCTGACAGAAAGGAAGACAGCATGATGATCAGACATGAGCACACAAGAAAATTAAAGCCCTCAAAAAGCACAAATTGCGGCAGGTCCAAAATGCATTGGAAGAACTACAGTCGTGTCTGCGGTACAGAGAAGCTCCCACCCGCAGTGAAAACTGCCCAAAATTATCCTGGTATAATCTGTCATGAAATTGTGGAGGGGAGGGGGTGTGCTTTACCCTCAACATGCAATGTAAATTTAGGTTCTTTCTTTTGAGCTAAGTGCAAATTATTTATTGAGTCATCTTCTCATTCTATATATGAGTGAGCACTAACCAGGCGTTTAAAGGACACACAGCTTTTTCAGAATAGAAAATCTTAGCAAATTCAGCTTAAAATGTCCTTTGAACATGCAAACCATATTTTAACAAGGTATTTGAAACTCCAAAATAAGTATGTAAGGGCACACAATGACCCTTTAGCCAAAACTAAAGGTTTATATTTATAAATTATCAGAGCCCTAATCCAAACACTTTCCCTGGCTGTTTTCCACAGAACCAGATGTTTCATATTGAGCTGTGCTGTTTTCTCTTTAGTTCTTTATTTATTTTTGGTTTGTCAGACAGGGGAAATGGGAGAATAGGGATGCTAGCGAGAGATGTCTATCTTTTTTGGCCGCAAGCTGCTGTCTGCCAGACTATAACACACATTAAAGACAGCACAGACAGCTCCTGGCTAGCATGACAGACAGTGCCTGGATTTACTGCATTATTATTACCTTTTGATGTCAAGATCATTACTGCACATTTTATCTCTGCCAAATCCATTACAAGAAAAGCACAAGCGTGACCTTTTATCTTCCTGGCGCGACAGGTACAATCATCCCATTACGGTTCCATTTATATCCAGACATACAGACAGAAGCGAGCACCTTGGCGTTCTGGATGCAGCGCACGGCGTAGGTTAGGCCGCGGAACACGTTTCCCTCCAGCCACGCTTGGCCGTGGTTGCACACCAGCACGCCGCCTTTGCCGTCCCGGAACAGGCAGCGTCGCAGCAGGCAGCCCTGGACGGAGCCGGCCAGAACCTGGGCCTCCCTGTCCCGCTGAAGCTCCTGCTGGAGAGAGCTCAGCTCAGGGGGTGCGCCGTGGGGCCCGGGCAAAGTGGAGTCGCGGCACGGTTCCAGGAGGTGGGACAGGCCATGACGACTGTAGTTAAGCTTATAGGCTTCTGCTTTGAAGGCCTCCTCCTCCTCCTCCTCTCCTTCTTCTTCATCTTCTTCTTCCTCCCCTTCGCTGGGCTCGCTCTCGCTGCAGCCGTCCTCGATCACCGTGCCCTCCCCGTATCCCTCCTCCGCCCCTCTGTCCCTACACCTCCACCCGCCCCAGTGCCCTCCCTTCCGCCACGGGTCCTCCGGAGTCGCGGCCACTCCCAGGGGCGGGGCGCCGGGGCACCCGTCCGCTCTCTCCGGGCGCGCGCCATTGGAGGTCGTCGCGGTTGGACCCGCCCCCGAGGAGGCGGCGGCCACAAAAGGCGCACTGGAGGACTTGGCCAAGGCGGCCAGGTGCTTGCAGGCCCAGTTTCGGTCGGAGACGGGCGGGCCCTCCACGGTGACGGAGGCCGTGTCGCTCCCGGAAAAGTCACAGCTCTCGAGCAGACTGAGGGCCACACCCTGGAAGTGGGCCCCGCTGGTCTGGCCGAAGGAGCAGTAGCGGGCCTGGCAGGTCCCGGGGCCCCGCACCTGAAGCTGGCCCCCTTCCAGGTTGCAATTGTCCAACTGAACGTGACCCGATGATGTCTGAGGGGAAGCAAAGAGAGACATAAGATGGAAAAAAGGCCCATTTTGTCACTCACGAGACTTAAAACTACGCCATAGGCTTAGAGATTTGATAAAGATCCATTCTGTAGAGCACCAGGGACACAGAGAAACATTCAACAGAGAAACATTCAACATGTATTTACATTAATCATCTTCCTGAACTCACATAAAATTACACTCTTATTGAACACAGTGACAGAAATATACGCACACATACATACACACACACATTACCCTCCCAGTACCAACTCTGACCTTGTATACCACAGGGGAGAACCAGGCAGGCATGAATACCAGGTTGCAGAGTCGGGCTGTGGGGCACTGCTGATCGATGCTAACCAGCAGCGCCACCTCCCCCAGCTTCCCTTTACCGACGATCTCCACAGGCACCTTCAGCACGACCTCCGTCTGCTCCTCGTACACCCCAGGGTGCAGAACCACCCTGTCGTAGGCCCCCGCCACCGAGAGGGCCCCACGCAGGGTCTCGTGCTCGAAACCGGGCCCCACGCGCCACGTCCTCCGGTCCTTCTTGCGGCGGAACAGGTAAAGGCAGGCGGCCGAGTCCGGCTCGGGCCCGTTCCTGGTCCAGGTGCGGCTGGCCATGGCCTGCTGCCGCAGGGCCTCCCTCCAGGAAGGGGGCTCCAGGTGGGGTCGGTTGGGCCAGTTCGGGTGGCGGCACTCGGGGCAGCCCAGGCAAAGCTGCCGCCAGCGGGTCTTGTCCAGGCTGAGGATGAGCTCCCGCCAGGCCCGGCACACCAGGCTACAGCGACCCAGGTCCGGCAGGGGCAGGTAGGCCAGAATGACCCGCCACAGCTCCACTGGCAGACCGGCCACCTCCATCACGCCAGTCCTGCCCCAGACACTGAAAACAGGGATTTGGGTTTAGGATTTATGAATTAAGTTGCAATGTCTAATGAGAATGATAATTGTTGAGTTTAACAAACAAACCATTTTGTGGTAAAATACTAGTACTCAACACATACACGCACACAATTTATATTGCTATGCAAGTGCAAAGTATTTCTGTACCTAATGCCTTTGTCTGTGTAAATGAGTTGCAATCAAGGTTGTCTTTTGTACTACTATGTTTTATGTTAAAATTAGGTGTGCATGCCTATTACACTTTCAGTTATTATGATCACAGCCATCACAATTAGTAAGATTATTTTAGATTACACCCAGTGTGTGTGCGCGTCTGAGACAGTCAAGTTATAACAACATATGCATTGATTAATGATTCCCCAAAAGGCAGAGAATTGAAATGAGAAATATTACTTTGTTCAGTTGGACTTTAGGCCTATACACTCGGGTTGATACAAAGAGTAATGTCACTGACTGTATTTTCCTTTTGACGTAGTGCACGCACTGCACGGGAAGACTAGCATTCTACTATATGTATTTGTCAATCCAACAAAGAAGATCCTGCCGAATGATGGACCATATTACATTAATTTACAAAGTCTGATGCTTGGTTTGTGTTTTCGCTGCACATAAACAAACCGAGTAGTCTAATGGTAGTTAGACTACTCAATGCGCAGTAACCTATCTCTATGGCACACGTGCTTGTGGCAAAACACAACTGAGGAACTTTGTTCCAGAAACAATTCTGAAGTAGCTTAATTGCTTCTGAATTTAAAGTCGCTACCCCAAAAAATGCAAACTGGCGACATTGTAGTCATCGACTAATTTGGCTACAATGCGTGATTTGCCAAAGCATTTGCGCTTCGCATGCCTCCTTAACCTTGAGATTGATGGCACCGATGTCGTTCTGAAATATTTTCAGATGTCCCAGCCTGCCTGGAAAGAAAGAAAGACTAGCTATAAGAAAGACTAGTGAATATGCTCAGAATTAATATCTTACCTTTTTAGAGTGACACATGCAATCCCATATTTTCCTGATTCCTTTCTATCCTCGAAACCCAAGCACAATACTTCCTGAACATAAAAAAAAGCGTCAGGATATAAAGTCAAGACTATATCCGCTGCTCCAGCGCCATCTCCTCTCCTTTACCACAGAAGCGTGGAAATACGTGTTCACTTGGGTTAAGAGGGGCGGGGGATCCCCTTTAGTTGAACTGTGCAATTACTTATAGAAGGAGGTATATTGGCTATCGTGTGGTGTCGGTATCTTGTTCTGTTCTGCAAAGCTGACTGGATATCTGCAGCCATCTAATTTGTTTGCCAAATGGACAAACTCTTCACATCGCTGCTACGATCGAGGTGTTCTTCACGGTTATATTGTTGATTTTGATGTCGTCGTTGGTCCTTTGTTGTAGTCCAGTATAACCTTTCACAAGGAACCATCGTCCTATATTCATGCCGCTGTTTGACATGTATGTGCACGGCGGCTCCTAGTTTTAAAGATGCTGACAACGAAGAAGGTTTTTTGTATAGCTTAAACCGTTGCGTCAAAGTCAGCTGAACCCAACAGGTCTTCTTTCCCCTTAGGTGTCTTCCGGTTCAAGCTCCTGGCAACAGTATAGATTATTTTGGAGCGAATAATATTAATTCAATAAAAAATACGCGCTACTGTAGCCAATATTGCTGCATTCTCAAGTCTGACCTATACCAATACTAAGCGCGGATGACTGCATTTGAGTGTAAAACGGAGGGAGGAGTTTATAGATTGATTATGTATGATGTTATGTATAATGTATTTTTCTTCCAACCTCTTCCCCACCCCCCAATACATATATTAGCCTACACAAAATATGTTTGCCACTTAAAGGGTGTCAGTGTCAATTAAGACACTCGGCCACACAGCTAATCATGCGCATTCTTATACATAATACAAATAGGCCTACAAGGCTCAACATGTAAAATATTGTACTTTAATAATATTTCAGTGGAATTAACTGAGAAAAAAAACTTTTTCTGAAATTATACATAATTAATATGCCTACATAATTAATTTTAAAACGTCATAAATATTCACACCCCTGTTGTC
Organism: Synaphobranchus kaupii; assembly: GCA_029718625.1. NCBI lineage: Eukaryota > Metazoa > Chordata > Actinopteri > Anguilliformes > Synaphobranchidae > Synaphobranchus > Synaphobranchus kaupii. The sequence goes on from CM056376.1 coordinate 124,733,697, forward strand.
CGTACAGTCCATCCTCTCTTCACAACAATAACACTACTGAATCATTAGTCAGTGTTTGTTTTTTTTAGTTTGGTGAACATAATGGGGGCATCTTTGACAATTTCTCCAAACAGTATCTTTCAAGTTCAGATCCTTTGGTCTGCACTTTTGGACAGTCCTCTTCAATTCAAGCTGCAATACATTTTAGATTGTGTTCAAAGTCTACAAGCTACGATGGTCACTGCAAAAATAAGTTATTGTACAATCAATATTAATAATTGTGGTCAGGTTCTTGGTTGATTTCCATGCATGTTTGGGATCACCGTCTTACTGTGAAGTACATTTCTGGGCATGTTTGAGCTTGCTGCTGGGAGTATACCAGGTTTTAGGCCAAAATGTCTTGGTACTCAATGATTCCATTGATTATGTTATTCTGGCTATGTTTCCAAAAAGCCTATTGGCACTGAGGTGGCATCTGATGGTAGTTTTGTCCCCAAGATGCAACCAAGTTTTGTAGATTTCCAACTGTGGCCCTTGGGTTTTTATTTATTTATTTGTTTATTTATTCAATCATGTGTTATCATATGCTCTCCAATTACTCGATAATATAGGGAGCTGCAATGGGAAGTATAAAAGCAGTTAATGATTTTTAAAAAAATGTATAGCCTATGCACTTCAGGTGTCGCAGGTCCTTCATCTATGTTGCTTGTTCTATAACTGAGAAGTTGCCCAATTGGGTGCCAGTTTCGGGGATCTCTTTTTTCATTCTCCTTCATTCTTTTCCGTCTTCTCTGGATACATTTTGAGCCAGAGTCCTTCCATCCTGTGTGCACTGCACCCATGCATGAAATTCCATTAAATGTTCAAGTCCTAATTTTATTCTGCAGTTCTCTCTGCAGTTCAATGTTTCTGTTTGCATTTCTGCTAAACATTTTGGGATGCATTTCAAAATTCAAATAATGTGAGACTATAAGTGAGGTCATTAAAATGAATGGGTCTTATCCTGGAGGACAAAGATATCTGATCAATAATTAGATTATTACGGGATATTATTGTATACATAAATGTAATTTCTTCAAATCTTCTCCTATGTTTTAAAATGTTTTAAACAATAATTTGGCGCCCAACACGGGGCTGTCTATATTCAATTCCCATCCCAATTTGGAATGTCCAATTGTCTCCCGAAACCGCATTCATGAAACAACCCCACTGCACTGGACACACATCTTAACTCAATGCAAACCCACGGCTTTGTAATTTAATTTGTGAGACCGCATAATTTTATCTATTCTTGTTTTTTTATGTTGTTTTTGTCATTTTATGTTGCAGTGTTTATTTTCTGCTTTTATGTAGATATTATTTTTTATAATTTTGTATGTTGTAGCCTACAATCTGTAACAATTATGTTTTTATTACTACCTGGATGCCAGTTTTGATTGTGAAAATTATTAATAAATGAATTAAAAATGGTCTATGCACGTCTACGATCTGTATGCGGAGCCAACGAGGGCGCATATTTTCGCGTCATCGGAAATGGATGACATCCAGCTACAGGGCGTCAAGAGGCACAAACTACGCCGAATGAAACAAGGCAACGCAAGATCGATGTAATTAGACACCACTTACACCCGCCTACACCACTGCCTGTCTAGTGGATGATAACAAGCGAGCGTGTGAATTTTGGACCATCTTATTACCAGTAATATGTGTATTTGTTATGTCATATACATGCATCATTGCATAGGCTAGCCTACATTATTTTTCCTCGTAGAAAAGACATCAGTAGCCTATATTTTCAACTAAAATGTCCCGTTATATATTTCTGTAGCATAAGGCGTGCACACAGATAGCCTATCTTCCCTATACAAATACGTAGACTAGTCTCTTCCAAATGTAAAGGCATATCTGTTATGATTGAACTACCCGGGTAAACACTTTCACTTTGAGCAAATGCATTTTACCGTATCAAATAAACCCAATTTAATTAATTTCCAAGCAAAGGCGTCAGCCAAATGAAAAGGTAGCATAGTCGTATTGTTCACCAGTCTAGAGAATACAGCGTCATATTTTCCTGGTTTTGTTGTTTATTCTGTTAAATGCCACATAATGTTAAACTGGCCCAGATTACAGTGGTAAATAAATGTGATAAGAGTTGACGTCAAGAAATACAATTTCAATTCACATTCTACAGTGTGTCAGCAGATGGCGATACTTTCTTATCATTTGCCTAAATTTCGTGTCGCTGGGGGTTGAAATAATTTGTTGTGGCTGTTGCTGTTGTTGTTGTTGTTATTGTTGTTGTTAGCCGACAGTTCTTCCTTGTACTCCTCAATAATAATAATAATAATAATAACAATAATAATAATAATAATAATAATAATGATGATAAAAAGAAGAAGAAGAGGAAAGAATAAATTAGAAACAAATGCATTATTAAAATAAAGTGACACACCTATCCTTGATCCACATTCAATACAACATGCACATTAATTACTATTGCACCTTATGTCTTACATTAGCCTATAGAATTGACTGCATAGCCTATTAATAATATCGGCATTGGCACTATATTCAATAAATACCAAGTAATTAATTCTAGTTAATACCTAGGTTTATAACCATAAGACTGGAATTTTTACTATTTTAATTAGCATACACTTTACACGCTTTTAGAAGAACTCACACTTAGGCCTAATTCATTTTATTATAAGCTATTTATTTATTTATTTATACTATCTGAGTAGGCTTTTATTACTGAGCTGTGACTTTAAATGTCTTAAAACGGGGTATTTACTATAACCAATCGGATTTATGCTGACCTCACTACTGTCTACAAGGCTACCGAAATATAGCCTATGCATTTTGATTTTTAAGGGACGAGAATGAGAAAATAACAATACCCGATAGCCCCTGGCTTTCAATCACACGTGCTGTTGATCGTTTGCATCGTAGTAGCCTACGCACGGCATTGTTGGTCTCGCTCTGGCATGGATCTGAAGCTTGAATAAGTTGTCTGCACTCATTGCCGTCAACCCTCCCGTCCCGGATTGTGCTTCTACAGATTTGGCAATCTAGGATCTATCATCCCCCTCTTTTTTCTCTACTAGGCTACACTGCCTGGCTGTTAGGATCCGATTCCTTCAGCAACACGAGGTGAGTTCGTTTTAAGATTATATGTTTATTGTTATTTACCAAATGATCGAAGGTTGGTGCAGCACTATGCGCCTTCCTAATCGAATTAGGGAATCAGTATTTTAGATATTGATTTTTAATATCGCCTGAGAAAGCCTACTTTTTGTAGCTATTGCGGATCACCGATTGCAGAGACTCAGCTGTCCATTTTGTCCCTGCCGAAGAGGGTTTGTTTGTTTATTTATTTATTTTAAATAACAGAATAACACAGCCTAATCGGCGATAGACAAAGGCTGACCATTTCCTTTGTCTGTATCAAGACTATTTTGAATAAATTATCCAGTATTGCGTTCTTTGAATGGATCTGACGAACATCCAAGAGCATGATAAAACGGAAGAAAGTGTGAGGTTTCTTTTTATTAATGCTATTATCGTTATGATTTTAACTTAGAATAAAATATCTAAGTGTTGTAGGTAAATCGACGTGTTCAAAATAAATTGTCAGGATGCTGAGCAGATCTGGATATCAAAAAATGGGTAGCCTATTTAGGCAGATACATTATAGATGCCGTATGGAACAAATGTATGCGAAATTAATCATTTAAGTAGCCTACGTCTTATTTATCGCGTATACTATGACTGGAACCGGGACAGCACGCGATCTGTCAGTGGCTTTCTACTTTAATATTATGTTGCTGCCTTGCTTGCAAGTTTAATGTGAAAACACATAGGGCCTACGGTACATTAATTTTAAAAAAATGTTTGCCATAGCTTATTTCATCCATCACAGAACGGTAACTGCTCATGATACAGTCATCTTTTCCACAATTCAAGAAAACAACAAAGGACCTCATGCTTTGATATGATATCGAATTAGAAGTTGGGAGCTTCAGACCATGTGACTATGTCTCCAGGGTAGCTCAGTGTGACGTGACTTGATTTAACGAACGACAATGAATAGATTCTGTATCTCTAGGCTACCGTGCCGATACAGTGAGGCAGGCTACTATAGCTATATTTTCTTAGGGTACGAAAAATGGTGACTCCCTAAATAATTCCGAGTTTGCTAGTTTCTTGTGTATCTGGCCTGCAACAATAAATATTTAGTGCAACATCTTAGTAGTATAAAAGTCTATCCCCCTGTGTTATACCGTGTCAGGAGTTCAGGTGCTGTTCTTTTATTTTTTTGTCAGACATAGCATTTGCCATTTTTATAGGCTACATTCAGAGATGCACAACCTCAAGAACACATGGACAAAATCAAGCAGGAACGTGCTCGGTGAGCGACATATGGGCCTTTGTGTTGACCTCCCTGTTTGCTCCACGGGGGCAGAAAAGAACTACAACAGGCAGTACTGGCACTTCAGGAAAGACATGCCCCCTTCCCCTCCCCCCCCCCCATTCATTCTACTACCACCTCTCAAAGGGCAGCTTTGTATGATCACCCATGTCTGCATGGCTGGGGACGCTGGAACCGAATTACTTCAGCAGCTTGGATTCAACTGCAATCTATGACTTTTTATTCCAATAGGAAAATCTGCACTCGTGGTGGTGTGGAATCTATAGAGCATCTTACTGGACCGCTCGGTCTCATGCAGCCTGGACCCGCCGGGAAATTCCCGTGAGTCACCGGATAAAACCCCTTGCAGGTATTTAATCTCTAAATGGTGGTTGTGTTTAATGCTGCGGTGAGAACATATCCCCTGGAGTTGTTTGCTGAGACGAACGGCGCGGCGCCTTCATTATGCTGATTGCTTGGGCAGACGGACCGGCCGTAACAGAGGAGATTTAATTACATTTAGAGGAAATGCCGCAGCACAATAGCCGAGGGGTTGTGACAGCCCGGTGATGGAGAGGCAGCCTGCACTGAACTGAACTGTCCGGTTTTGCCCAAGAGGCCTTTGTGGGAGGAGAAATTTCTGGATCATTGGAGAACAAGAATGGATTGATGAATGGTGATAAATGGATGGATGTGATTACTGGGGAATCCAAGTGCCACGTGAGTGTCGAGAGTTCAGCAAAAGTTTGTGGGGTTGCAATGGATAGGCTTGGACCCCAAAGGTTAAGGATTTAATGTCCTTAGTGGTGGGGTTCTGCTGCTGTTGCCTCATTCAGTGAAAACCCAGCTGTATGGGTGTATACTTTGTCGCTGTAAGATGCTATGTAATCAGAGTCATCATTTCTAATAGTTGTGTTATGTAAAACAACCAAAGAAAACAAATACTACAAGCTTATTTTATTCAGCTGAAATTTTAAGCTTAAAGTTGTTATGCTGCCCACTACAGGAGGATTTTGTATGGGTCATTTTGAGTCATTGTTGTGTTATGGACGTGGCATTTTACATCTTAAACGCAATAAAAAAGGGGTGCCACTTTTGCCGCTGTGTCAGTTACAGGAATCACGATTAGTAAATGGATGAAAGTTTTCTTTTAAATTTTTTTATCAGAATGATATTCTGGTGGCTGATTCATATAATTAGTGATTCTCCTAGTCCAGTCTTTCAGGTTGTTGTCAGCCATTAAACCATCATTGCTCCTTCCTGCCTTAATAACGATGGTGTAATGAATAGACTGGGCTGGATCAGATGGGCCTACTCCTGCCAAAGACAACTGCTCTGCAACTGCATGACTTTAATGTGTGTGTTAATGCACAGTGATGGTCCTTAAAAACAGGCACGCTTGTACCCCTGGCCAAGTGTGGCTAGTGCCAGGAGACCACTCTGCTTGCCCAATAAGTTGGCATTACCGTCTCCTGAAATGGAGTGAGGTGATGGATGATTCAGAGGATTAATTCATCATGGTTGTAGTTCTTAATCCAGGTCTGATCGCATGCACATCGGGAGTGTGCATGTGACGGCGCTTTCAAAATGATCGTGATCAGAGAAGAACGGCATCGCGCCAATGTGTCACGGAACCATTCCGTTCGCATCCGGAGCACGGTGCCGGCGTTTCGTTTATTCATAGTGTGCGCTTGCTGTTTGCGATGGGACGCTGCAGCAATGGTTATGATATTAATAAGCAATCATTAGGCGCGTTGTGTACCCAGGAGAAGCCCATAATGTATATGTTGTGCCTTGACTTCTTCTGCGTTTCATTGCTCGTTCAGAACCTTATGAATTTGATGTTTCAATAAATTGTGACTGCCCTGTTGATACATATTTATTTTTAGTGGGCACCCACAACAGTCAGCCAAAAAAAAACAATCCAAACAGATTATTGTGGAATATAAGCGGATAAATACCACAAAAACAGTTTTTAATCCTCAGGAAGTAATTGTGCATTCTGTTATTGAAGCTTCCCCTCTGAGGTAGTACACTCCACATTTTGGCCTCAGGGTATTGTAGAAAGGCAGTTGCATGTATGTGTTTTAGTAAACACTTTTTCTTTGAACATTACATTTTGAAGCAAATTTTTGGTAGTCTGATTCTGTCAAATGAGCAAATGAAATCACTTAAATTGATAAGATGGTTTCTCATAAATGTTTGCAACCTGGATGTAAAAGCATTATTTTTGTCATTACCTAGGCTAGGCCTATTTAGAGTTTGTTGGTTAATGTGGATACTATTCTATTTTTAAAGCATTACTGCTATGGTATCCCTGCTGTTCTTGTGTCTGCCAGGCTTTTTAATACTTCTTGCATTTGTTTTTCCTACCCGGTGGTCTGTTCCAAATCACTGCCCTGTATACTGTCATGCAATTACATCTGACAAAAGGTTTTGATTTGGTTCACAACCCAATCTATTCTCCACTCTTAAAGGTTGTATCAGCGATTTTGGGTGACGTCACTTCTGAAGCGAAATCCCAAACAAACATACTTATGAATAATTATGTTATGTTTTAAAAAATAGTGTTCAAGCATCCAGAATTATAACCACGTTAATAACGTTTGTAAGAAACCAAACCGTTTGTAAATCCGTCAAGATTTCAGCGAGATAAGAGTATTAGCGTTTGTGCAGATCATTGTGATTGGTTGGAATACTGTTTATTTTGGTTTTGAGTGGTTGGTAGTACCATTTGTTTTTGTGTACGATCTCGGAGCATAGGCTGCCTACAGAGACGCGTTTTTTTGACGGCCTGCTTATGGGGCGGGCAGCTAGCGGATCGTGAGGAAAAATCAGATGAATGTGATCATTTATGTTTCCACCCAAAATCGCTGATACAACCTTTAAGAGCTGTGAGCCAAAAACTGAGCTGCGAGAAATCCTGCTGATGGCGCAGTACAAAGCAGTGATCAGACGGTACACGGATTTGCCTTGCTTTGATTGACAAATCCCCCATAGCTTCAACAAGGCTGCCAGTCTGACATCCTCCACTCTGTGCTGATTACCACTCCTGACCGTCTCCTGACCGAACAAGACTGGGGCTGGGCGGAGGAGCTTATTGGATAATACCCCATGTCAGACGTGCTACCCGTCAACGTATCAAGTTCTGATTTAATGCTATGCTGTTGTACCGGTTTCACCCCTAGCCACTGCTTACCTGGGTGTACACTTGGCGTGGACATCTTTTTGGCTCGTACTTTGAAAGTGACCACTTGTGGTGACTTGTTTAATTTATGTTCACCCTAAAAGGAAAGCATTAGTCATTTGAAATGCCAAAAGATAAAAAAGAATTACAGTTTTTCGTAGCCCTATTCACCAGTGAGCAGTATGTGTGATGGGTGAGGGTTACTTTGGAGTGCAATGCTCTACCATGACCAGAGCTTGGTCTGTCAGGTTTCTAAATTTCAGCGCAAATTCTTTTTGCTGACGGGAGAGCAGCCTGGAAACAGGACATAGCGGTATTGATTAGATCAGTCTACTGAGGGACAAAGGACTCAGCCAGACATGGACACAATGGACACAGGCGTTTCTTTTGCTTCAGGGCTATATTGCACCACAAATCTTGACAGATCTGCTGATTATGAGTTTAAAATGTATGGGAGTTCAGCAAAGAGCATGCACATAGCAGAACATGTGATGTGGTGGCTACAACACTGAACCGTGGACCATGTGGGCCTTTGGTTTGAACCTCTTGCGGGATACTTAATACAGTTCTGCCATGCACTTGAGGACAGTACCTTACCCTAGTTAAATTTACGATCTAGTAGCAAATGTCAAATACAGCTGTGAATGGGCTTGTGAAAGTTGAATGTATAAAAAGGGCATTTGTAAGTCATTCTGAATAAGGTTTTGGGCAATGTCAAGTATTTGAAATACGGTTTTAAAAAATTATAGGCTAGTCGTGTAATGCTGACCCCGATGATCCACAGAATTGTGTAAACTTTGAAAATGACTTTGAAATCACTCTGCTTTTGGAACGTTATTAGAATTTTAAATTCACACTCACAGCGGCCTTCGTCATCTCCTGCAATTCTGAAAAGGATCATCACAATGCTTGATGAAAAAAAAAAATAATGAAGAATATGCGGCATGTATTATGCAATATTTAAAAGGGAAAATGTATACATCACTGCCACTATCACACGGTACATTATGTTTTATTCATCCCATTTGCTTTAGATTTTACATTTGAAAATGTACTGTCTGACATCCTGGATGTCTTCACTGTTAGCTGCTGTTACTTGTGGAGGTAAAATCCTTTCCATGTCAGCGCAGCCTTTGAGACCCTCCCAGTTTATTCACATCCCGTTCTACTGGCTCTGTGCTAAAAGGCTGTTTGTTTCTATATCTCATTCGTTTTCCCTGCTTGTACCCACACATTCTCTAATTGGCTAATGAGGCAGCTGTATGGATGTGACTAGGTGCCAATGTTGCGGAGATATAAGGCCGCTTTGTCTCTTCTTTTTTTTTAATTCACAGCAAGACATAAATTAATCGGCTCTTGGTGTGCTTTCCCCATTTCCATTCTCTCCTTTCCTCTCCCCCTCTGCCCTCTTTACTAATTTCTCCCTCCCCTGAATAAGGCCTTTCTCCGTCTCTTTTCTCTCTCTGTCTCTCTCTCTCCTTCTCCCTCCTTCCCCCTCCACCTCCCGTTGTTGGCTGGGATATTGGGAAGTTGTGGGAGGTGTAGCTGCATCAGCTGCATGCATTATTGATGCACCCTGCCTTCTGTGGGTCAGCCCCGCCTGCACGGCTGCTGGTTGCCGGGGCCTAAGGGAGCACAGATTGGGCCTGATAAATGAGTCTGAGTTTGCCCCAACATCTGACAGGATTGGTCACATTTGGCTCCATGGGCTTCTGTCCCTCTGGGCCCTCTAGCCTCACTCCTAGATCTCTAAACTTTGTTTTATTCTGTGTGTGTGTTTATTCAGAATTATTGGCAACCCCTGGAAAATATGAGCGAAAAAGGCTGTAAAAATGTCTTTGTTGTTTATCAGCCTGATCTTCCACTCAGAATATGAGAAAAATCTAATCTTTAATTTAGGTAAAATTATTCAAAGAAAAAATTCTCCATACGAAACTAAACTAAGTACAGTTTGAGTATTTAGAGACTATAATGACGTAATTCTTAACTTCCCGTTTCACTGAGTTATAAATATGAGGTGACACGCAGGCCGAAACCTCTTAGTCATCCATCAACATGGGGAAGACCAGAGAACACACAAATTAAATGAGACAAGGTTGTTGACCTTCATAAATCAGACAATGGCTATAGAAAAACAGCTTCATGTCTGAAACAACCTATTTCCACCATTAGAGTAATTAAGAAGTTTAAAGCAACTGGAGCTATGATGCACCTGCTTGGAAGAGGTTGCAAGTGTAGTTTTCCACCACGCACAGTGAGATGGCTCAAGAGCCAAAAGTTTCTCCAAGGATCTCAATTGCTGAAGTTTGTTGCATCCTGGGGTCACCAAGTCATGTCTATGCCAACAAGCTATTTTAAAAGGCCAGAAAAACACCTCCGCTGTCTTCATACCACAAATGTAAGCATCTGGCGTTTGCTAAATATTATCAGAATTTAGATTGGAACTGGGTGCTCTGGTCAGACAAGATGCAAATTTAGCTTTTTGACAATAAATACCAAAGGCAAGTATAGCATAATAAGAGGCATAGTTATTCAGAAAAGAGCCTTATCCCCACTGTGAAGAATGGTAATGGATCTGTGCTGTTGTGGGGCTGTTTTTTTTCCCCAAAGGCCCTATATATATATATACAGTATATCACGAGTGCCTTTACAAGGTAGGCTATGGTTGGGTGCCTCCTAGGCTTGCCAGCAGGCAGGACCCCAGTTTATAATCATTAGGCTCTGTGAAAGCAATGTAACAATGTGTCTATGCTTCAGCATTTGAAATGAGTTGTCAATAGAGGTGGGCAATCAGTAATTAATTTTACAGGCTTTCCATAGAGGCCGGATATGGCTGGCATTTGATAACAAGGACAGAGAAAATGTTGAGAGAAAGTGAGACATTTTTAAAACATTGAAAACCACATTTACTGTTGCTTCGGTGGTACAAATCATTTCATTCGGCAACAACAAGACTGTAATTTCTAATCATCAGATTAGAAGCAAAATACATCGTGGAGCAAAATACTTGAAAATATCAGTAACAATATAAGGAAGTACTTGAAAATGCTTAAAATGCAAGTATTTGGTTTCTGTGGTGTTTTTAATATGAAGCATTGGTGTGGCCATGTGTTTCTATATACTTTAAATACTTTCATTTAAAAATACAGATATTTAAGTAATGTATTTGACTCAGGTCTGCTGATAACTAGGTGTGACTGGCTGCTTGCTGTTCTGCTAAAATGTGAAGTTAGAACAGTAAAAGTGTGAAATGTGAGTCTCTTAGGATGCTGCAGTTTGGGTGCTGCACCACACTGTCAGCTTGCAGAATAGTCACAGTCACCAAAAAAAGAATTATTCGCAGAATCACACAGACATAAATGAGCTCATAGCGGGCCCTGAGCAGACGTCCGCCTCGGCATTCTGCACAGCAGCCATTTTTTATAATTTGCTTTGTTTTGTAATTCGCCGGCAAAAATGATGGGAAATGTTGCCTATAAAGGGGGGTTGGTATGCTTTGAGTATGCTTCGAATACTCTTGACTATGAAAGACAAAAGTCCGCGCACAGTCCGCCTGACTGTCTGTCTGCGCACATGTCTACTCCCAACTCTCAACACTATGTAAGCACCTTCAGGGTAAGGGATAAGAAAAATATTTTGCACTTAAAATCTCATCTTTCAAATGTGTCTGTAGAGCTCTGTTTAGAACAACAATGGACAATTCCAGTCCTGCAAGGTCTGGATCCTTTCAGGTAGGCCTGCATATGGTCACCTTAAAATTGGATAACACCTGTAATGAGCTAGCTCTCCAGATGATCATTTTAAAATAGACTAATAACACATTAAGCAAAATGATAAGGGACATACTGTGGTACATTACATTACATTATAGGCATTTAGCAGACGCTCTTATCCAGAGCGACTTACACAACTTTTTTTATCATGTTTTGTACATATTATCCATTTATACAGCTGGATATATACTGAAGAAATTCTGGATAAGTACCTTGCTCAAGGGTACAACGGCAGTGTCCTACCTGGGAATCGAACCTGCAACCTTTTGGTTACAAGGCCAGTTCCTTAACCATTATACTACACCTACTGGTACTCTGTAGAGGGCTGTCAGTCTCAAACATAGATCAGTGATTTTATCCTGGGGGGTTTTAGAGTACTGCAGATCTTATAGAGGGCTAGAGTAACACATGCCAATATAAGACAAAGACCAGTGACCGATACGTTAAATAAGCACCAATAGTGGGACCTGACCTCAGGTGCAAATAGATATTTTTATGCATGTGAATCAGTAAGTGAAGTTCTCTCTGTGGCACTAACTGGGAAACCCAGAATGGTTCAAGCACAAGAGGCTGGGTCGTCCTGTGAGGGAATACGCGTCAGTTCAGAAGGTTCCCTGTGAGGAAGCGTACAGTGAAGACGGAAAACAGGGTCCAGCTTCTCTCCTCCACCTCTTAATGTTTTTTAAGAGGCGGCATCAAGTATTAATGGCGGTAAGGCTGAAAAGCCAGAGGGTATTTCTCTGCAGCGTGCAGCATGTGTTTTTGAGTGCTATCGCTCATTTGAGTGCTCTCGCTCTCACCATTTGCTCCTTCCTCTGACTAAGGACCTGACTTAGAACGGGGGTGCAGCGGAGGAGAACGTCTCATTTGCTTTTTCCATGTTAAACGACAATCATATTAAGACAAAACCTTCACTGTAGGAGTAAAGACTCTCCTGGGGGCACCTTTGAGCATTAATCTCAGATTAAATCTGAGCAATCATGTCTTATCTTGGGTTTGGTGCTGGCATGCCCCGCCTTCAGACTGTTCAGAATGGCACAGTATTCCCGACGTGCTGATAAAGTCATTTTCACATGGAAAATGCACGATTTAGTCCATAAACCGGTTGTTTTCAGAATTACATTGTTTTCTGTTGAATTCCACCCGATGTTGTCTGGATCTAGTGTGACACTGTTGATATTGACTGTGATCGATTTGTCTTCTTCTGCAGGGCCCATCCTAATTGGTCTTGATGAGCGCGAGGGCCTACCCCCACCACTCCTTGGCCAACCCTCATGGGAGAGCACAGCTGACATATGACACTACAAGGCGGTGCTTATGTTGGGGCGACCTGAACTGGCAGGCTGTGCTGAGGTGAGTGAACGTCATCACCAGCATTCTGTGGTCTATAGTACTGGGCTTCAAGCTGTTGATGTTCACAAGGTTCCAGTTGCAGATGCAGGGTGTATTCTTCTAGAACAGTTGCCAGCCAAAAAACTAATTTCTTATATTTCCCAAGGCTTCAGAACTCCATCCATTGCTGATTGATTGATTCAAAGTGACATTTCATAAAATAGCTCAGTTTACCAATTACTTGCCTGATTCATTTTTAGACACTGCACCTGCACATGTTAAACTCCTTGTCGCCTTGATTTAGCACCGGGCTTCACAGTTTCCAGATTGGTTGGAGCCAGAGGGTAAACAGCTAGAAAAAAATCCATTCTGTCAAAAAAATGTATGAATGAGGAATGTCCAGCTAAGGATCTGCTGTAAAATGTCTTTAGAATACAAAAAATAAAACACTAAGCCACTTCAGTTTATGAGCCAGTTATTAATAAAACAAGATAATTTAAGGTCCTTGTGGATATCCTCAACTGTACATCCAGCCTCTGTATGACTAGTTATTTCACAAGAAGACATAGTTTTCTTTAGTTTTTTTTATTGTTTTTAGTAAGTTTAAGGGATTTTAAAAGACCACATTAGGTGGATCGTCGTTCTCCATAGACTACCATTCATTTTGAAATTAGGTCTCGTGAAGCCCTTTTTCAGACAAACCTTCAAAACGATACCGTGGAGGACTGTCACTGTTTGGTCCCTGTAAATTCTCCATGTTAAAAAAAGAATATATTACATACATTTTTAGAGTGTACTGTCCCTTTAGCTAGCATAAAACCCGGTGATGTCTGGATCTCAAGAGCTTACAAAACTGCCCAATACATAGCAATATTCTTTTGTAGGGGCTATGAGCTACACCGTTTTAAAGCTCACACAGTCAAAAAGGGCTCGCAGTAAAAATCTACGGACAAAAGCAGGAGCCAACTGTCCAGGAGGTACTTTTTAGTGAAGGGAGTATGTTCAATCTGTTGCAAAAAAAAAAGAAAAAGGTTCAAGCATTCTTTATGAATCCTGCCTGTCCATTTAGGAAATTAAAAATGGAAGGAAATTGCATTTCAGCTGCAACAGAATTTCGATTGATGGAAAATAAAAAAAGCTTCAAAAAGCAAATGTATTATTTCTGACCATACCACTCAGTGCACAGACATGGATTGTATAACAGTGTATTTTCCCCCTCAATTTTGAATTGTCAATCATACCTGTGGATCACCACCAGCACTATGAGGGCCGCAGCTGAAGTGGGTGCAATCCTCTCTTGCACTCACATTTGAGCCAGTGACAGTTTTGCACACCACAGGCCACACCGTACTACAGGAGAGAGATAGTGTTGACAGGAGAAGATGAGAACTGTATCACACACTGGTGAATTAATCTTTGGAACTTAGATGACTTAAACCCATCCTGCCACTGATGGGTCAAGCTCAGTTGTATCCCTCCTCAACACAACTGTACGTACACTGTATGTTACACGTGTATGTTAGGCAGCGTATGAACGCGTATTTTCAGTCTGAATCGAATGGAAGTAGAAGCCAGATCCAGCAGAACTGAAACGGATTGCGGTCCTCAGTTCCGAGTCCCGCATGCAATAACCAAGCCTAGCGAAGCAGTATCCGGAGTTCATAAATTTCTGAGATGATCGAACAATATTGCGTTGTCGTAACATTGCGGCCGGGCTCAGTCCGGCTCTGAGCTTCTTCAATCAGCGGCGGCCGTAATTAATAGGGCTCTTTTTTTGGCAAGTAGAAAAACACGCTAATGTTTCCTCCCGGCTCGATTGTCAGTGGCGTTTTGTGAGCATGCGTCCGCATGGTAAATCAGGGACCGCCTGAGCTCAGCAGAAATGCGCCTGCTCCGCTGCAGGCCCCGTGCAGCTCATGCATTAATGCATAAGCGATCAGAGGCTTTAACGTTTAAGTGTCACTCTGCCGGTTTAATGAGTCGGCAGGGGCAGCGGGTTCCAAAAAAGCAAGCGCCAGCTTGCCTGACTCAGCATTGCGGCACGGCACGCGTCGCGGGAACCCCTGCTCCAGACCGCTGCTACGCGGCTGACCCTCCGTAACCGCGGTGAGACCGCACTAGATCACCGGGTCCCACGAGATCTTGCGCGATGGACCGCTATGTTCTCCTAATGCGGTCAAGTCTCAAAGCGACGAGGATGGGGCGGGGCATGCAATTTATTTTAGCTCAATCAGAGCTGGGCCTATGAGAGGCTGGACATTGAACAAACATTTAATGGGAGGTCTTGCGAGAAAATTACATCTTGGGGAAGTGTGTTTTTTTTTATTGGATGTGCCCATCTTTGACTGACAAGCAGGCATTTTTCACTGTGCTTGCTATGTGTCCAAATAAACACTTTCCCTGGGGAACATTTGCAAATACTTCCTGACATTTTCAAGAAAACCCAGGATTCATTTCAAGGTCTAATTCTGCAGACGTTTTGGATTGAATGCTGGCATTTGTTTTGGAGAAATGTGCTTTGAATAACTAGAAAAAAATGGGTAAGCAGTAAGCACGCTGAAATCATTGTGACTGCATCATAATTGAAAACCAACCGAAGATAATCCCAAAATAGCGATGCTGTCCTGTAATCTGCTCCCATTTCATGGCCCATGAGGTGCTCTGCACTAAGTCACAGAAAGACACAGGTTATTATCTGCATGTTATTCCACACTTCAGTCCCACCCTCACCACGGTGGTGGGTACCCAGTGTGAGGCAAAGCAAAAACAGGGACAGCCAACTAGCTCCAGCAGTGAAGGACGCTGCAGGGGCTGAATGTTTTTGAGAATTATAAAGACAAACAGACTCTGAGGCGTTTATGCCCTGAACTGCATAACTGAATTGGATATGAGCTTTTACAAAGCTGTTAATATTGAACTTCCCTTAGATTAGTCGCGGTAAGTAATGACTTCACATTGCGAGGTTAGTTCTCATCAGTGGCGTGTCACTCAAGGCCAAGAGGGGTGGAGAGTGCAGTGAAGGGGCGGGGCTTTGGTACAGGAGCTCAGACCTTCCCCCGTGTGAAAGCCGCTCTGATCCGGATCAATGGGGTGACGCAGTAAATCCCTGCGAGAGCCAGCCAAATATCCAGCTATATCCCATTAGCCCACACAGCGTGATTAGTGTGTGTGTGTGTGTGTGTGTGAGACTGTGTTTGTGTACTTGGATTTAAATATTTGTGTGGTTGTGTTTACATGTGCATGTTTGTGTGCATTTGCATGTGTCAAAAAGTGCATGTAAACAAATTGTATTATTGAGGCTAGAAAAGGTCTTCAGACGGAGGTGATTTTTTTAGAGGCGAGTTGACAGTCAACCGACGAAGTTGACAGTAGTACACATAAACACACTTAATTCCTCCAACAATAACAAGTAATTATATTCATGCTATTGGAAACCTGCCATGTTTCAAAATTAGTAATTATAACTCAGGTGTTTTCCTTTGTTTTTACTTCAGTAATAAATTGTTTTTCCAGCTGAAACATCTGCTTTATTTAGCTAAACTAGCTTTTTGGAACGGGAGTGCTGTGTGAATGTTAAGAAGTGGGAGTATTAACTGGAAGAGGAGGTAATCTAATGAACTATTGGAATGATACAGCTCTAGATGCACTAGGACACATCATCAGGGATGTAACATGGGGTCATTAGGTCCAGGCGGTCCAGCCAGGGTTGATCGGGCCCCAGATTGTGTCCTAGTGGCAGTGGTTTTCCCAAGGATTGGCCCTTTTAATCCACAGCCATCTTGAGGATTTTTCCACCGCCTTGGTGTTGTTGCCTTATGGCTCTCCTTCTGCTCACCCCCGTGATGCCCAGTGTGTGGTAGGCACTGCCCCGCAAAACCACAGCACCCTACTACCATGGGCAAACGCCTTGCCTTCCAGCCTTGCTTGTGACAGTCGCTGACCAGCCCCTCGTACTTGGTCATCTTCCTCCCAAAAGTCTTCTCCAAGCGGTCTTTCCAAGGGACAGCCAGGTCCAGCATGATGATGCTGTTCATCGATGATGCTGTTCATCACACAACGAGGATGTCAGGTCTCAGTCTGTCTGATGTCAGGTTGCAATGCGTTGGGGGACAGCTGTCTGTCCAGGTCTAGCAAGTACTGAGCGATAGTAAGAAGCCCAGAAGCTGGTTTAGGTGTCGACTTGGGTTGCTCTCCAGCTCTGATGAAGCTGATGTCCGCTTGCTTGCACAGATCCCAGCGCAGATGGGCTCTTCAATGGTCTTCATTATCTGGTCGTGCTGCCAGTAGTAACGGCCCTCTCCCAGAGGCTTGGGACAACAGCTCAGGATCTGCTCGAGTGTTCCCGTCTTGGAACACCGCGGGCACTCTGGGGTTTCTGCCAAGCCCCAGCAGTGTAGGTTGGAAGGGCTGGGGAGGACATCGTAAAACGGCCTGGACAAGGAACTTGATGCGGTACAGTTTTGCTTGCCAGAGGTCAGCATGTATGATCTCTCTACCCACCGCCTGCTCCCGCCTAGTCCAGGCTCCTGACTGGCTCTCTGACAGCTTCTGTAGATAGAGGGGTGCTGGATGCTCACCCAGTGGATAATAAAGAGCATTTGGACAAAAAGATGGAAAAAGACACGATTTAGAAAAAGAAAATGTATTCACTTCAACAAATCTCCATACCATTGGAAATCATTTTAGGGAGGAGCTCAGTGGTTTTCTCCAATGCACCAGGCCGCACCAGTAACCGGCTTTTGCTTGTAACAAATCCTTTACAGTGCTTTTGCCCACCTCTTCAACCAACCACTCACAATCTGAACAAGCCCCTCATCATCTTCGTCACATGACCTCGACAGCCAGTGAATCCACATTTAAACCGGCGACAGAATGGATCCTGGTTAGGGTTGCCTCATTCAAATAAAAACCAAATCAGCAGTGTTGGAAAGTAACTCAGTAGTGCTACTGTATGTCAAGTCTGGCCCAGTCTGAGTCATCGTCTTTTGGATCACCTGTTGTTTGAAATATCTCTCTTACAGTGTGCTTCCAGGACAATCTGTTTTTAGTTTCATGTTTTAATAGTATTTAAATTACTTACTTTAACAACTAGCAATTTACTTTCAATTAACAAGTCAGTTTTATGTTAATAATACAAAGCCAAGCAATCCAAGTCTTGGAGTGAGATTACCTTAAACTCAATAAGAAGAGACACTGACAAACAGCATGGGGCAACAATAAATAAACCATACGTTTTCAGCAGCATACGTATCCTTTATTGGCTATGGCTCCCTGTTATGTATGTTGGAGCAGAAGGTACTGTGCGGTTCATTTTGTGAGAGTTTCTCTCGAGTACTGCTGGCCGCCCTAATTAAATCTAAGGACCCTGATATCTAATTAAATCGACCTTTCTGTGTCCTGCCTCGTCCGAGCAATGTAAAAAAAACAGACGTGTGGCGAATGCCTGGAGAAATGAGAACTGACAGTAAGGACTTTGCTTTGTCATCCTTTCCTGTCCCCGGCCCCGTCCCCGCCCCTACCCCTCCCCCCCCCCCCCACTCCGCAGTTAAATGGAGGAGCAGGAGAGGAGCAGGTCCCCATCCCGCCGAGCCAGACGGGTGGAGCAGGTGGTGGGCCGGTGGCTACGCCGCTCTCGGGACTCCATTAGCAGGTGAGCTCCCGCGTGACACGCGCACGCCCGTCAGAGGCACATGGGCGTGGCTAAATCCGAAGCCTCGGGGGTGGGCATCAGCCAGAGTGCTGTTCAGATCCATGCGCAAGTTTAGCTGCTGCTAGAGCTCTCCTGCCGGCTCTTGCAGACGCTGCAGGGCAGAAGGCCTGACTCAGGTTAGGTGATGCTTGCCTCACTGCATGCAGCATAGTATTGCCGTGACTGGGGGGGGGGGATGTCTTGACGTCCCATGTGACATGTCTGGACCAATCATATGCAAGTGCATATTGTTTGTTAAAAAAAGGCACTGTGCTATCCTCACACCTGGGACCTGCCTGGGACACAGCAAGGTGTGATTGTAAGGTTTGCGCATCTCTATTTCAATAGACATTCGTGTTCCCTCAGCATAAAGTCTAAAAGCTGCTGACAAAATCACTTCTTGCTAACCTTATTTACAGAGATACCTACCGCTGCACTGAGTGTGCTTGTGCGCACAAGTATATATTACAATTAATGGTATACAGATTTTTCTCCCTAAAGCAATAATTTAGTATACAGAAGTTTTTTTTTTCTTACCCTGAGTGGTTTTAAATTACAGATCAATCAAGGTAATGCCCCCTGACAATAACAATTTCTTTTGAAAACCATTTGTTATTTGTTTCCATGTAAAAGTATCCCCGTTCATATCACAACCAGGATGATATCCATACAAAATCCATTCTCACAGCAACGGGGATATATATGGATAGTTGCATAGTCACTATGATTCAATTTTTACGTTAAAACTGATCATTAATTACTTTGTTTTGTGATCCAATTTTTATTTCTTGGCAGGTGGAAAATAACTTCCAACTTAATCTAATTTTATATGATTGCATCTCGCATGTATTTCAGGCAGCTCAGGAAAACAGTATCAGTTAATCGATGTCATAGCTACGATAATAATCAGCTCCTTGCCCTTGGCATGTCTGTGTTGTGTGGGTTGGGCTCCTCCCACCACTTGACAGACAGGCGGCACGCGGCGCTGGCCCGCGGCCCACCGTCTGCGCGGTTCTGCGTGCTGTGGCTAGGGAGTGACCTTCTCTGTCATTGCCGGCCCGCAGGGAGAGGAAGTCGTCGGAGGCCAGGTCCGGCGGGGCCAGCGGATGCGGCCAGCAAAGCACCCCCATCAGGGTGACGGTGCAGATACTGCGCGACCCCCTGCTGGAGTCTCACGGGTTCAAAGTCTCAGACCAGGCCCCCCTGCAAGTGAGGGACGTCGCGTCAGGTACTCCTCCCTCCCCCATTCTCCCCGGAACACGTATGCGCTCCTGTCCTTGGCATCAGCATTCACCTTGTGTAAAACGCGCTCGTCTTTCTACGCGTTGCGTGTATTTTCTCTCTTGCATACCTGTGCTGAGACTTGGAGATGTGCCGACGCTCACTTTTGAAACGTGTTTGTGTGCCGATGCTGGCCTGAAAAGCATACATCACGTGTTGCTGAGTGGAAAATTACTTTTGAGCGAGTTAAAGGAGACACATATGAAACTAAAGCCAATGTTTTCTGACAGGAAGTCACAAAACACGTGTGAAAATTTCAGTGGCTTTCATTTTAACGTTGTAAGTTTATTTATTTATTTATTTTTTGTTTGGAGTGCCCCAGCCACCAGTCAGAGTCGTAAACCCTTCTTACTCAGAAGACAAAAGCATTTTCAAGCATTCAGCTCAGAAGACCCAATGATCACACCGATATCAATTGCTTCCCTTCCTGGTTACAGACTGTTACTGTTGTAGAGATAAGGAAAACCTGCTGAATTTTAGTCCTCTGGGCCCTGAGATGACAGACCTTGATTTAAGGAGACTTCTTATGATACAGAGTAGGTGAGGGATCGGAGATACCCAGAAGAATCCTTTCCGTGTGAGCTTTTAAAAACCTAATTGATTCTGAGAACTGTAATCCCGCCATGTCTTGTGTTTATTAACCCAGGCAGTTAAAATCAATTAGATGTGTGCGTGATCACTACCAGCAATGAATAACCAAAGGCACTAACATGTTTAGCAAAAATCTATATTTTGCACAAACGGCTCACCATTAGCTACCGTATCTCACAAGCAACAGACAAGGGGGCTGCTGTTGAAAGCCTTGCTCGCTCAGTTAATGGTAATATTCCCACACAGGGAGGAGATTAACTGAAGCAAGGACGTTTTTTTAAAAAAGCTTTTGTTACGAGGATGATTAGAGTACGAAGCAGTTGTTGCAAGAAAAGCAGTCAATCAATGAACTTAAATAAATAAAAGATAATCGTATTTTAAAAGCCTACCAGTAAATCCAAAATGTATTAAAAAAATGTAGATTAAAACCTTGTTGTGCATTAGTTTAAATAAAATTTTGTTTGAATTTCGGGGCAACTGGCCACCAACCATTCTATGAAAAAATTTGATCTTAAGACTTTCTTTAAAACATTTTTATGAACATTCTGGCATTCACTGATGTTGTCTTAGTTGGGATTATTTCCCAATTTAGGTAGAACAGAAGCTCAGAACGCAAACATCAGATAATCCCAAAATGTTTGTAAAAACCATTTTAAAGAAAGTCTTGAGAACTAATTTGTTCGTGGAGTGATTGGTGAACGAAGCCCATTGTTTCCATTGAGTAAGTAATGCAAGTTGCCGGCATGAATCAAGGGCTGTCCCCAGAGGCGGGAACCCAAGCAGAGAGGGGTGTGCGGCGGTGCTAATTGGGGTGTGGCTGCGATGGCTTCTACCATCTGCTTCCCCTTAAATCCGCCATCGAGCGGTTGTAAGGACACAATAAACGGATGCCCTTTTGGCACTCTCTTCCTCTAAAGTGTCAAGAGGGGGGGGGGAAATTACCAAACAAAACAAACAAATGTACTTTGTCATCACTTTTCTCTCAGGTGCTCATGGCCTGCATTGTCTCTGAGTTAGGTTTGCGCTTGCTTAGCTCTGTTGCTTTCCCAGAGAATGGGCTGACGAGTGCCCAGTGGGAACTCTTGGCGTGCTGCTGTCTGATCATTAAGATTCCCTGCCAGTGAGCAGGATCAGGGAGGTCTTGGCAAGGCAGGGCCATGGTGTCTGCGTCTTGGCCAATAGACAAATGGTTATAAATAGGCAATACATGCAAAGTCCTGAAACTGCTCCAAGCGAGAGCCCTCTCTACACGGCTGAAAATTCTTTTGTCTCTCATTCTAGACTGTGTATCTGGGAACTGAATGTGGACATAATTTTAGGAACACAATGAATTGTCGCAATCACACCAAATTATGATAAATCTGGAAGTGTATGAAGAGGTTGTTCTCTTAATGCAGTGCATATTGCTGTTCTGTCAGTAGTGTTGCATCAGATATCTACATATCATGTATGTGCATGGGTGAATGGCGTAGTCTAATCGTTTGTGTGTGTCATGTGTGTGTTAGGGGGCCCAGCAGATGGGAAGCTTGTCCCTGGTGATCAGCTGTTGAAGATTAACAACATTGCAACTGACGACCTGTCCCCAGAGCAGGCATCAGTGATCATCAGGTGAGCCACTCCCGCGTCTCACACCTCTTTGTCAGATCATTAGGTGAGCCAACCCCGCCAATTCATCTGTCACTAGGCTCCTCCCTAAACCAAACATTGTACAATCATACATTAGCAACCATTACTATGAGCGTTGACCTCAGACAAGCAGCTCTGTAAAAGTGCATTGAAACCATTGGAAAGATTGCAGAAGCTGACTGAAAATCTTTATAAAACTAATACATTGAGTCACACAGGATGGTGAAATGCTGTGCTTGGGGTACCTGTAATACAGACACCGGGTACCCAGAAAGATTGGTGGGAGGAGTAGTTTTTGTCCCTTTTCCGAAGCCCAAAACCAGCAACATACAGTATGTAAATATCCCAGTGCTCACCACATTGCTGTAAGATGCCAGTTTTGGTAAAGCTAGGTATCATTACCACAATATCTGATGTGATCTCAACAATAAAAAAAAAACAAGTATTTCAAAATTCCTAAAAACTGTCTGGTTAAATTTAGCTTGTTCCATAGACCATATGTAAACAAACAAATTGCCTAGTATTATGTTCATTGCACACATCTACCCCTGTCCCTCTTTTTTGAATAATATATGGTTTTATATGGTTTTTTATATCTAATATATGGTTACCCTAGCGTTAGCTAACTAGCTAGCTATTCAGTAGCTCATGCTGGCGTCTTAACATGACATGTTTGAGTCACTGGCTTTGGGTGGTTTATATTAATAATGTAATGGTTAATGATAACTAGGTTAGTTCAATAATCTTACCCTGCATTGCACGATCAACACTGCTCCTTGATGATAGTGTTGTTATCAGCAACATTGATAATGAGCTGGTGTGGTTTCTCCCGTGGTAGACTTTAATTGGCCTTGATTCTAATCATTTCTACACACTTTTACGTCTTGCACATACCGCTACATTCCATATTGCAAACCTTTCTGCCTGCTTCTTGAGGAAACCGCTTTCTTGTTTTTCTAAAACATGTCAATTACCTGTTTGAGTATTTCAGAAAATGCCAATGTGGCCATTGTTTACACTGTAAAGTTCTGACATGAAGTCAGTTGTTTGCCCGAGTTGGCAACAGTAACCAAGAGGGGCGGGACTTGGTGATGGATCAATTGTGAGGTCACTTATTAAGCTCCTCCTCTATTGTTCATTAGACTCCTGCTTTGCATTGGTGTCATGTCTCAAGTCAATGGTGGACCGACATTATTTAGGCCAGGTGTCCTCAATATTATCCAGAAAGGGCCAGTGTGGTGCATGCTTTTGTTCCAACCAAGCAGTTACACACCTGTTTCTACTAATCAACCACTAGAGTCTTTACTTAGGACCTTGATTGGTAGAACACGGTGTGATACTGCTTGGTTGGAACAAAAGCCTGCACCCACACCGGCCCTTACTGGAGATTGAGGACCCCTGATGTAGGCCATAGTGAGTTCTCACTGCCTGAATTCAGGACCTACTGATGTAAAGATTCATTCTTCTGATCTACATCTCATGAGAAGCAGTAAAACTTGTTTGTTTTGCACTTTGAGCACAATGTGGTACATTTAGGGAGGGATTTATAGCCATTTCTTTTAAATGATCAGTAGAGTTTACAGAATTTAACTAGCTTTTATCAGCTAGCCACATTATCTAACTTGTGCAGAAGAATGGACACTACGGTGAGACAGCTAGAGAAACCTTGAGATTATTTCCCAGGCAATTGACACATTTTTAATCAAGCAAAATAAATAAAAATTCTTGTCATTACACATCCCTCATAGACTATGCTTTCACTGCATGAGTGATTTAGTTGCTGCAGTGACGAGGGATATTTAAGTTGTCATCTTAAATATCCCCACGTTACAATTTGTAATAGAGTAAATATAACTAAGAATCCCTCTTGCTTTCAGTGTTTGCCTTCCCCTTGTAATAATCAAGATGGTACCATATAAATTTGGTCCTAAGCTATTGAAGACAGTCATGTCA
The DNA here is from genome assembly GCA_029718625.1 of Synaphobranchus kaupii. Classification (NCBI taxonomy): domain Eukaryota; kingdom Metazoa; phylum Chordata; class Actinopteri; order Anguilliformes; family Synaphobranchidae; genus Synaphobranchus; species Synaphobranchus kaupii. The sequence continues at coordinate 124,757,519 of CM056376.1, forward strand.
GCCATCGAGTAAATTGAGTCCTCTTATTTTTTGAAAAGAAACAAATTTTCTGTCAGAATATTCTAGTTATAAATTCCTTGGCAGCCAATTGGCTACAAAACTTTGATTCCCTCAAGTTGATTCCCTCAAGTTCCAGGGAATCAAGGATGCGAGCTTGGCTTCATTAAGGTGCCTCAACTCATTTATTGATATAGTCATGTCCTTGCAAGGTTGACTTAAATAACATTTCCAACCTGAAAGGATTTTTCCTCACCCTTGCTGTATAAGTAACAAAAACGTATGAGGAAATGTAGCCTTTCCCAGCACTGATAAATGTTCTGTTATAGTAATGAGTTTCTGTGTGCACATCGTTTGCTATCTGAAACAGTTCAGCAAGTTCACGATCCAGGATTTTTTCCAGCTATATTTGAACTCCCTGCATTCGCAAGACTGAGGAAAGAATCCCTGCTGACTCTGTAAAAAAAGTGATTTATGTAATAGTTTGCTGCAGTGACTCTACTGGAACAGTCTACTGAGACACTGCAGCTTCATGCTTATGTAGCCTTTCTGGAAGAATGAAAAGATGAAGACAAATGTCCAAGTCTTTGAAAGGGAAACTTTCTCTTGTGCAGGTACTCACCCATGTTCCTTTGGAGTTATGTGCACCCCTTAGTCCAATAACAGTGTTCTTTCAGCTGGGGAGACTGATGGTGACGTCCTCAATGGAAATTATCCAATTATATGTCTCCCTTTGTGTCTCTTCCCAGCGAGCTGCAGGACTCGGTGACCATGACCGTCCTTAGACAGTCTGCGGTGAGCATCTGCCCTGAGGAATATAATTACCACTGCCCTGTTGCAATGTAATGCTTTGTGAAGTCCTAATCAGACTCTTCTGAGCTCTTGAAGCTTTTGGAATCCTCAAGAAAGTGGTGTGTGTGTGCGTGTGTGTGTGTGTGTGTGTGTGTGTGTGTGTGTGTGTGTGTGTGTGTGTGTGTGTGTGTGTGTGTGTGTGTGTGTGTAAATCTGGGATTATATGCAGGATGATGGTGTGTGTGTGTGTGTGTGTGTGTAAGTCTGGGATTATATGCAGGATGATGGTGTGTGTGTGTGTGTGTGTGTGTGTGTGTGTAAGTCTGGGATTATATGCAGGATGATGGTGTGTGTGTTGTGTTGTTACAAAGGGCCCAAAGTCTTCCTTCATGACAGCAGAAAAGAGGGCACGTTTGCGGTCCAATCCAGTGAAGGTTCGCTTTGCAGAGGAAGTTGTGGTTAACGGTCACGCTCAGGTAAGACTGTCAAACTGCACTTTTCTGTCTCATCTTTTACATTTTTCTTTATCACACCCATACCAGTATATGCAGTTTACACCAACACATGCACACACATGCATGCACCTTCACACACATACATGCATTGCACACTTAAAATAAATAAACATACAAAATAAAATATGAAAATACATGCTGTGGAATGGGATACTCTGCATTTCTCATTGTGTATACCCATGGGTCTTTAAATACCTGTCACTCTGCAGCTGTGTATAGCTCCCTGAATCTAAAAATCATCATTGCGAATGTCTCTTCTCTCCTCTAGGGAAACTCTCTACTCTTCCTCCCTAATGTACTGAAGGTGTACCTGGAAAATGGGCAAACAAAGGCCTTCAAGTTTGTGGCCACGACCACAGTGAAGGTATTAATCCATTATGCGTTTTTTCATTCCCTCTGCGATAGCTGGCTCTTGATCTTAGGTGAGCATGTTAATAGGTGGCCATGTCAGCTCCTGGGGCCTATGCTTATACTGGAGTGATGTCATACTCTGGAATGGACCGGATAGCTATCGCTACACCTGTACAAGACCAATAGGAATTAGTTCAATTAGCTTGATTTTAGTGTATTGAAAAAGCAAGAGAATCACAATCACTGTTAGAATAATTACTGGTAAAGTCCAGAACCTTAAGTTTGAAGTGCACTTGGCAAATGGGACCCTGTTATGGGTGTGTAAATTGTAATAAGTGAGGTTGTTTGTGTAGTTCCCTTCAGCTGGGATCTTGTTGTGACTGTGACTGTCGTCCCGTGTCCCAGGAAATCCTTGTCACCCTGAAGGAAAAGCTGTCCATTCGCTGCATCGGGTACTTTGCCCTGGTCCTGGAACAGCAGTACACCACCACCAGACTACTGCTGCTCCATGAGGAGGAGATAATCCACAAGGTTCTGTCACACAGATAAAGTACAATCTACACACTAATACACAAATACACGCATGCCCTCACACACAAACATACAGTATGAGATAATCCTGAAGGTTCTGTCACACAGATAAAGTGCTGTCTATACACTCATACACAGATACCTGTACAACAAACATACAGTATGTGTACATAAACAGATAAACATACACATGCACGCAAAGACACAACAGTTTTTAAAACAGATTTAAAGACTAGCATTCAATACTGCTAGTACTAATCTGATATGAGGCCAGGAATGCAGGAACGGAGCCCCTGACTGCCCCCCTTTCCTCCAGGTTGTGCAGAGGAAGGATTCCCATGACTACCGCTGTCTGTTCCGGGTGAGCTTCCTACCCCGCGATCCGCTGGACCTGCTTCAGAATGACCCTGTGGCCTTCGAGTACCTGTATCTGCAGGTGAGAGCGTGGTTGAGTACGTCAACCTGCAAAGACCGCATGATCGAGTACGTCAACCTGCAAAGACGGCATGGCTGAGTATGTAAACCTGTTAACGAGGGCACCGCCAAGCACCTCTGTCTGCAGGTGGAAGTATCGTGGAGTACCTCCTCCTGCAGATGTGAGTGTGATTGAGCCCCTCGGCCTGCACATGAGAGCACGGTTTAGTACATCATCCTCCAGGTGAGGGAGTGGCCGAGTGCCATAGGCCACAGGTAGGAATGCGGAAGAGTGCGTCTACCTGCAGGTAAGAGTATGATCAGCTAGTCAGAGGAATGTGGTTTGCGTGGATCACAGAGATGCCTCCTAGCACATTTCAGCCTAGGAGATAATATCCAAGTGGAAACGGGATTGACAGGAAGTGGCGTGTGACCGATGCTGACGTGCGTGCTCTGTGCGTCCGCAGAGTGTCAGTGACGTGCTGCGGGAGCGCTTCGCCGTGGAGATGAAGTGCAACACGGCCCTGTGCCTGGCGGCGCTGCACATGCAGGAGAGACTGCACAGCTGCGGAAACATGCACAGGCCGTCCGTCAAAAGCGTCACGTGAGCACACAGTCTGCGTGTACACCAGCCCGCGCGACAATCGCAACACAGTCAGGAAATGGACGCTTCGGCCAATTTGCGTCACACTCCACACGTGTAGCTCATCTTTGACCGTATATATTGTCACTGTATGTATTCTCAGAAACATAATAAAAAGCATTGCTTTTTATTTACAGACGCAACATAATGGTTTAGTCACAATGGGTTTTGAACCGGTTGTATTAGTAGTTCAGTTATGAGACAAACACAGTACATAGAGCTTGATGGGAACTCTCAAAGTGTTTAAAAAGGCAAAAAGTGGACATACTATATTTATACCCCAAAATGTGTAATACACAACCACAGTTGTACATTAAAACAATGAAGGTCTGAATGTAATGTTTTCTTTGTCTTTAGTTCACTCAGTTTCATTGATTCCCCTGTCCTCTGGTAGGAAAGAATGGGGCATTGAGAACTTCATCTCGCCAACCCTGCTGAGGAACATGAGGGAGAAGGACCTCCGGAAAGCCATCAGCTATCACATGAAGAAGACCCAGAGTCTCCTGGAGCCAAGACAGAAGGTAGCAGACGCAGACGAGCGCTTGTATTCACCCTGTTTTACAACTGCCCTCCCCTTTCAGCCAATAGAATAGGATGGAATGTTAAATAATGTAGATTAGAAGATAAAGTGGAAGAACAGGGAACTTTGGCAAAGAATCCTGACCACAAGGCCAGACATTCCGTGTTGTTCTCCGGTCTGACTAAAGAGTTCATTCTTCTGCTTAAAGAGTTTTGGCTACAGTGGTTACATGAATAATGCAGAAGGAAGGGGGGGCCTTCTCAGTGGGCCTGCAACACCCTCAATTGGTTCAGATTTGTACGCCCTCCCTCACGTTCCTGTCCCACCACTTTCCCCCGTTTGCCATCCTCAATGTTACTCAATCATTAAACTGATTCTGATCAAGTGAAACACTGGAAGATTTTCAAGTTGCTTCATATATCCTGCAATGCATATGCCCTAAGAATAATGTCAAATTATGAATTGTGTTAGGGAGAAGAGAAGTCAGTATGTCTAAAACAGAATTTTATATATATTTTTATATATAAGTGTTTTGATACACATTATAATCAAATTTCTTCTAACCCTGACTGTAGATATGTAAGCGTGGTTCTTAGTCTAAACTCTTGGTTATCACAGACATTCTGTGCATATCCATGGTGATTCAAAGCATAAAGAGGTACCAGTCTAAAGAATAAATATTCATAAGAATCTACCTTCACCCAATCTATTTTAAGTGAATAAATAAAGATGCAGTACTCAGTGTGAGGTAGAAGAGGAAATCTGACATCTTGTAAATTGAAATATTAAAACAGTATCACAAATGTTGCGCTTACATAGTACATGCTTAAGCCATGCTTGTGGAGAACTATACTTTCTGCCCTATCCCAGCCTCGGTCACGTGGTTGTCACCAGGATGTTTCCTCTGCTTGGTTCCAAACAGGTGCTGTCAGTAGTACAGGCCCGACTGAACTACCTGAAGCAGTTGGGGGATCTCACGTCATACGGGGGGAAATTCTTCACAGCCACCATGATGGTAGGGGAGTCGCCGCTCAAACGGATTTGCCGAGGACAGCTCTTGACTACAAGCAGGCCAAGTCTGTGACTACAAAAAGATGCCTGTCATTAAAATGTGATATAGCCTGTTCGGGCTGTTTTAGAGTAGCCTTTCATCTAGCTATCATTTTACACCTTGATCCTCAGATGGATTTGCTTCTCATAAGAAACATAAGACATTAAATGTCAGTGGCGTACCGTGGGAGTAGAACTAGGCCTTCTGTAAACTTGCCTTTTAACGGATGATCACTCTCAATCTGTTTCCGTTTGCTTTTCCTGATTGTCAATCAAATAATTGATTCACTCAATAACCAAGAACAAGAAGTAAATTATTAGGCTACCAAGTTATTTTGAGATAGCATTATTGTTCTGTGCAACATAAACTTGTGTTGCATTTTTTTATATCGACATTTATGATGTTGTGTTATCATGCGAAGATTCGGACTTTTAAATGCTCCATGTTTAAATGTTCAACGTAGATTTTCGTAAATGAGTATTTCTAGCCTGTATTATGCGCTGCTCTCATCGATTCGAGACACTTAAGAGGCTGTCCTCTTTAAATTTATGCTTTCTAATGTTTAAATCGCTTTGACTAATTTTAGTGTCGTCTTAAAATTAATTACATTCTTTAACGCATTCAGATTATTGCCTGATACTTGTTAAACAATCTTAAGTTGTCTCTTTGTCGTTATCATTTCTAAATCATTATAGGCTACAAATTGGTCTTGATTATTCAGAGAATTAATGGATTGTTAGGCTACTGAATCGAAATAAACGAAAACAAGTAATCCCCACTTTTTCCAATGTGCAGGCCGTCGCTACATATATTTAAGTGCTACCCATTTTATGACGCAAAGAAAAATACTAGCACAGAAAAACTTGATATATTCATTGATGTTTGTTATTCAGTTATTGAATTCCTTGATTGATAATTAAGAACTATAAGTAGAAACAGGTTGAGAGTAATATCCGTATAAAGGTAAGGTTACCGAAGGCCTATTTTACAGCCGACGTTACGCCACTGTTAAATGTATGTATAATAACAAGAACCGGTCATTCAGCCCACTTCTCTGGATCCAGCCCTATGCATCCGTTTATACTATTCCACGCATTAATAAATATTATATGCATTAATTCCAGATATTTCCCCCCATTATGACTTCAGTAAAGCAATTAAGAGTGGCTTGAAAAAAATTAAGTATCTGTTTTTTCAGGTTTCTAAGATCTAAGCTGCCTATCCCTGTCATAAGTGACTGTTAAAATGCATTAGCAGTAATATGCCACATTTCCATGAAATTGTAAAAGATTGCGGCAATACTTTGCATTTATCCAATTTATTAATCTTGCATTATCTCCTGTGTGAGCAAGAAAAGGGCTGACAGTTTTAATTTTCTTCAAACCGCCATTTTAATGTGACCAGCATTACTCTTCATCCATGTGCTTGACAAAACTATTAGCCAGATTTGAATTGAAAGCGGTCTCCACACCAAAGTGCTCGGTAATTCCCCATGGAGTGACTAAGTGAATTAGCAGGATGGAAATGGTGTATTGTGTATTTCACTGATGTTTAGGTTGATTGGTTGTCCATTTTCTGTGAACACCCCCCCCCCCACACACACACACACACATCATCAGTTCCAGGACAGAGAGACTTTGGTGAACCTGCTGGTGGGGGCCAGGTACGGCATCAGTCAGGTGGTCAACCACAAACTGAACCTCCTGTCCCCCCTGATGGAGTTCAGCAGCATCAGCCGTGTGGAGCTAATGCCCGAGTCCGAGAAGGTCAGCCTGGTCAGGATCTATTTGCAGGACATCAAGGTAAAGTGGAGTCACGGTACCATTCACCTGCAGTCACAATGCGATTTACCTGCAATCACAGTACCGTTCACCTCCAGTCACAATGCGGTTTACCTGCAATCACAGTACCGTTCACCTCCTGTCACAATGCGATTTACCTGCAATCACAGTACCGTTCACCTCCAGTCACAATGCGGTTTACCTGCAATCACAGTACCATTCACCTCCAGTCACAATGCGGTTTACCTGCAATCACAGTACCATTCACCTCCAATCACAATGCGGTTTACCTGCAATCACAGTACCATTCAACTGAAATCACAATACAGTTCACCTGCAATCACAATGCGGTTTACCTGCAATCACAGTACCATTCACCTGCAATCACAATATGTATCACCTGCAATTGCAATGCGGTTTACCTGCAATCACAGTACCATTCAACTGAAATCACAATACAGTTCACCTGCGATCACAATACAGTTCATCTGCAATCACAATTCTGTTTACCTGCAATCACAGTACCATTCAACTGAAATCACAATACAGTTCACCTGCAATCACAATGCGGTTTACCTGCAATCACAGTACCATTCAACTGAAATCACAATACGGTTCACCTGCAATCACAATACGGTTTACCTGCAATCACAGTACCATTCACTTGCAACCTTGGCACAGATCACCTCAATCAAGATACTGTTCACCTGTAATCATAGTAACGTACTTCTCTCTTGCAATTAAAGTAACATTCGTGTGTAATCAAGGGGCCGTTCAATTCTAATCAATGTACTGTTCATCTGAAATCACATTGTTGTCCTCCTGCAATCATGCTACTACCTCCTTGCAGTCATGGCACTTACTTTCGGCATGTAGCTGTTGTCCTAGAAGCAATCTGGATTTTCAAAACAACCCCAGGGAAAGCATTTAGCTGAACAAGCCAGCAAATGATACATTTTCTTTGAAGAATAATTTATCTTTTTTTTTCACGAATCCACTTTCCATGGCTTTTATTTTCTCACAGGAATATTGTAGGTGTCGGATAAAGATTTGCTGTTTTAAAAAATAAGGCGTAGATTATACAGTAGAGTAATGAAAATGCTGCAGAGAAAATGGACACAGAGCTTGAGTAAAATACAGAGACTGTATTGTAATTAAGAATTATATTCATATATTGTAAAGAGGCTGTGGCAGATATATGGCAGGCCAGAAGAAGTAGTTATATAGAAGCCAGTCAAATATAGAAGCAACCAGAGCATTGGACCTGATCATAAGTTTTCACCCATTTTGACATGATGGTAAATATGAAGGTAGCTATGATGGTAAAGCCACACCCCCTGTTAGTGAAGACACTGCTATTATGAACCTTCACATGGCTCTTTCCGTCTCAAGCCCATCGCTCTACTGATGGAGTCTGTGGCTGCCAAAGACCTGTCGTGCCTGGTGAGCGGCTACTGCAAGCTGGAGGCAGACCGGGCGCAGTCCATCTTCTTATTGGCCTGTCAGCCCAGGGAGCATCGCATCGCAGCTGAGGAGGGTACGGAGCTGAACAAAGAAAACGAGTCTGTAGACCAGGCTTTCTCGAGAACTGAAATGCTTTGAATCGATGTTTATTGCCTAATAACCCCATTCGATCGTAGGCTCATTGCTTTTGAAAAACTACTGTGTGACAAAACCATAGCTTCTGTTGAATAAAACATAATGGGGGTGTTTATGCGGTTTACTCTATTTCACACGGAGTTTCATGGGCAACCCTCTGCTGTGCTGTGTGTTTGAAGGTTACGGGTCTCGAGGCTGCAGCGATTCGGATGAGTCCTCCGAGGTGGATGCCACCGCCGACACTCTGGAGGACTTTGCTGAAAATGAACCCGGGGCGGCACCGGAGAGCGAGGCAGAGAAGCTTATGAACGCCCAAGGGGGAGCGGACGGGGGGGAGCAGGAGGAGGCGGCGCAGGAGGAGGATACCCTTGCGGAAGCAGCTGAGGCGGTAGTGGCCTTGGACGGCGCGGAGGCGGGAGGAGGAGGAGGGGCGAATGAGAGAAGGTGCGAAGTGCTGGACGAGGACTTGTTTCTGGAGCTGTCGGACTGGTGCCACACCGACTCTCGAGTCGACGCTAGCTTTTCCAGCGACTCCATGGACGCCCTAATGGAGGATGACATCGTGCCCCGTTTGTTTGGCGGGCATGCGCAGGGCCATCAGCCCGACCTTGCGGACGCGCCGGTGCAGGCGGAGACGGAGGCCGTCGCACCTCGACCCCCCGACATCGACTACGACAAGGACCCTTCCCTGTGTTTCGCCGAGCTGTCCCGCATGGTCGACTGCCTGCCTAGCCCCCCAGAAGCCAGCGAGGAAGAGGAGGAGCGGCTGGGCTCTGGCCTACCCCCGCAGAGAGACCATGTGCTTGCCTACGGGGGGAGCAAACCGCAGTGCCGCTACAACGTCAGCCCCAAAGCCAGCGGCCTGCCCAAACCGCAACCTGTCCACACGCAGAGAGCAGAAGGGCAGGCCCCGCCCCACAACTCAAGTCCAGCACCCATTGCTCTGCCTTCGTCTGTTTTTGGGGACAGCAGCTCGGAAGATGAGTTTTTTGACGCTCCTGACAGATTCACTCCGTCAGGTACCTCAGGTATTTTTTGCCTCAGTTTTTACAATGCTTCTATCTGGGTTGCAACAGCAACCGTTTAAAAAGGAATGCACTCTTAAATCACATTAAACGATTGTATTTGAAAACCAATTTGAGTAGCCATCTTATCTCTGGGGGAAATTGGATTAAAAATTGGACTCAAAATCAGTCAAAAAAGAGTCTGATATCATGAAGGTGGCATGGCGAGACACACAATTGGAAATTTGTAAAATGGAAAGAAAACCAAACAACTTTTTTAAAAAGTCCATACAAACAAAGAAGGACGAAGAAGTGGGTTACATTTTTTTGCGGCCTACTGTATTTACAGCCTCATATCTCTGCCAGTCACAGCATAAACTGGGGAAGACTATTTAATTTAAAATTTTACAATTTCTTTTTAAACACTTTGCACTAAATTCTGTGTTAATTAAGTAAATGACCGAGACAGCACACTTCTCTTGTCTCATATTAAATGTTGTTTTTATTACACATTTCAGGCAATGTTTTTATTGACAGTTCCTTCCTGTTGAGCTCCCACGGCTTGGTCATTTGATAATAGTATTATTATCTGATACTGTTTGATACTGCAGTCCAGGAAGGTTTTAATTCACATAGTGTAACTGAAGTCAATATGGGCAGAGGGAAACAACAGAACAAATAGAAGAGGACCAGCAACAGCTCTGCCGATCAGAAATTATTTCCCTGACAGGCAGTAGTATTAATTGTTAATGTTGGTCCAGATTCCAGTGATATTTAGATATTTTTATTTTTATTAATTTAGATGTTAAATTCATATTTAACTAGACAAAATATTAAGTGATTTTTGAAAATATTGATTATGGTTACAGATACACCATTACAGATAATCCTCTACACCACGTCCCATTCAGTATATTATAGTATATTTTAGCTGCACACTGCTCTGAGATCTCACACTTAGTTAGCCACCACCGCAGCTCTCATTCAGAAGACAGGTATGCACGCTGCAGTGTCCTTGACAACCAATACTGTTAATACAAGATTTTTTTTTTTTAATTACCATGACCTGTTCACCTGTTCATGATGCTTCTCCTCAATCTAAAGCATTATTAAACATAAAAGTTGATCAGCACTTTGGGACACCAAGTATAGCAAGTCATTAGGTAGTTAATCTTGTTAAAAGCAAGCTACGGGCAAGTGAAAAGTATGCTTTGGGAAAGTTGAGGTTGTGTCAGTACAAACAATTTAAGGGCCCATCTCTGGAGAACTAGCACACGGCCCTGTTCTCACCCCTGTGATGGACATGTTTATGATTTACTGACCCATTTGCAAATGATAAACAAGTCCATGAAAAAGGTCTAGGCTACTGTCTGAAAATTGGTAATTGGTCATTTTCTCTACAAGTTCATCAAAAATACAATGCATTTTGTTGACGCCTAATTGGAATCACACAAGGAGGGAAGGAGGCAATGTTTGAGCCAGCCAGGATGTATATCTCACTGCTCACCAGTGACCCCTGCTGGTCAATCCGGTGCTCATGGTTTGCCTGTTGAGCTGCACATTAAGGGCCTGATTTACTAAGACCTTTAGCATATGTAAAACCTTTTGGCACACACAAAACTAATAACACAACCAATGGTTGGTGCAAAACAAATGTCATGACCAATCATTGGCCATGTTATTGGTTTTGCTTGTGCTGAAAGGTTTTGCACATGCTAAAGGTCTTAGTAAATCAGGCCTGTTACAAGTGTCTGTCTGTGTGGGCACCATTCATCTTTAAAACACTCAGTACAAAGTGGTAAATTGAGATTTGGTTATTGTACATTTAAAATGTCAGTAATAGGACATTTAAAATCCTGTCAGTGACATAGGCTGAATGCCCTGTTGTCATCGAACACTCATGTTCCTCTTTCAATTTGAACTAACAGAGAACAACCTAAACAGTGATTTATTCAATATACATTTACAGTTTTCCATAGCTCACATTCTAAAGCCATATTTATCAAGAGGCCATTTCTGTGTGGCCAGAATCTCTGAAAAATACAACATCTCCTCTTGTTCATGCTCATGCCGTTCATGGAAGGAATTGCTCTGGCAGGACTATGCTGCTGGCTGGTCAACAGCAATGCTGATGGGCTCTATTGTAATTGTAATTTTAAACCTGTACGTTTATGGAATGTCTTTCAACATTCTCCCACGTTGGCTTATAACCTGTTCAGGTCTCTTATATGCATGGTGAGTGATTGATAGTCATTTTAAACACTATTTATAAGGCTGTATCTTCAGTGAAGAAATTGTGATTAAGGACCTTGCTTATGAGTACAACAGGAATGCACAACATGGGAATTTAACCTGAGGCCTCTGGATTGCAAGACCCGTACCTTAACCCCACTACACTAGATAGCAAGAGAGGGTGATTCTCCCATGTATAAAGTATGCACAGTGGAAGCGATTGCACACTTTGAGCTTTGAACTAAAATATGTGGGTATGACACTTTCTTTTAAAATACCAAAATGTTCATTTCAATTTGAATGTAGAACATTTGGAAAAACAGGAAGAGCATTGTTTTGACCTTGCTGGTCTACCTCAGAATACAATAGATACAAGATACTTTTATTGTCATGCAATGGGTGTTGGTGGTATTTGCTTTCAGTACAGCGTTTTGTAGTGCTGACAAACTGACAAACTAACGATCACCTACCAAGATATTGAAACAAGTACATTGCATGTATATAAATTCCTACATACAATGCAAAGACCAAAGATCAAACCCATCCATACAGTACAAGAACAAATCAAAATAATACATAAGAAGTGTAGCAGCAAGTGTGTGAACAGCAGCAGCATCGGTCCATTAGACCATTAGAGTCCAATTTCCAGTTTACAAGAACAGGAACATGAATGACAGACAAGGGGAGTTAACAATACATAATGTGTATACAAACCAATAGAAATCAGGAACTAAAGAAAGTCTTTGAGTGGACTAGGTGTGTTTGTTGCAGTAATCTATATGAAACTCTCTCTACAGAAATGCACCCAGAAGGCAGCGGTGTGGTGAGGATGAAGGGCTTGAGCGACCGAGTGAGGGAAGAGGAGAGAACCAGCAAGAGAAGGGGAGGGCAGCCAGAATCTGAACTGGAACCTTCCATGAAAAAGTGCCACAAACGTCGCTCCTTTGTGGAGCAAGTATCCTTCCCTAAGCCGGACCGGCCTGTAGTCGGAGAAGAGCGCGTGTGCCATTACGGTGCCAAAACCTCGGTCCCGCAGCTTTGTCCCGGCGTCACCTCTTTAAGCGGTTCCGGAACGGAGCCTGGACCGTCAGGACCAGAGTCCAGACCCATCCCAAGCTCCTGCTCTCGCTTGGTGGGTTGTTACGGTGGCAGAACGCCCGGCGAAGCACAACAGCTCTCCTATGAACTCTCGGGAAATGAGCGAGCTGGTGTGGTGGTCAAGCCGGCGACGGAGCAGCCCCCTGCAACCTCTCTCTCGACTCAGACTGGGGCTCGCTCCACAAAGACAGAGAGCAGCAGGATATGCACTGCTGATGGGAAGGAGAATGAGGAAAACCACTGCGCTGCTCCCTCTACGGAGCGACCTGCCTCCAATCACGTGCTTCAGAGTACAAAGGACAGTCTGGCGACCAACCAATGGCAGAAAAAGGGGGCCTTCGATGACGTGGTGTCGGGCACTGCCGGAGCCCCCATCACTGAAGAAAGGGGAGTGGGACAGCTGGAAGGAAGCCCAGTGCAGCATTCGCCCTCACGTCCCCATTGTCCAGAGGAAGCTGGAGGAAGACTTTCTTTGGCACTAACTATCTCACCCCAACCTCCTCCACCATCGTTGCAGCCTCATTTGTCCACGTCCAACACCCCCAGCCCAAAGAAAGACAAGAAGACCAATAAGGAGGTTGACCAGCAGACCACTCCTCCCCCTTTCCCCCTGGACCACAGGAAAAGAAACAGCTGCTTTGCACTGCTCCTCAGAAACGGCGTGTCCCCGAGCTACGAGAATCTTCTGCGCTCTGAAATGGAGGCCCTTGGTGTTAAAGACACCAGTGCCACCGGGGGTTCTGGTGCTTCAGCCAATGAGCCGAGGGGCTTAGACCTCCCGGGCTGCTCCTCCGCATTAGGGAGCCGCCTCTCTTCCTCCATGCTTCGAGGTAAGATTCATAAGCTGCCCTGGTACCTGTCCCGGTCTCAGGAGCCCCATGGCGCCCGAGGCAACGGCAACCCTGACAACAGCCACAGTTCATCAGGGTCCTCGGAGCTGAGCCCGTACACCACAGAGGTCATGGAAGGGGATGCCAAATTAGCAGAGAAGGCCACTGAGACTGGCAACCACTCGGAGGAACAAGACCACCTCAGATCAGACACTCAGTTATCAGAGTCTAGTCTCTGCGGTGATGACTCAATCGTGGTTTCCTCCTCTGTAGATATGAAACCGGAGACTCGGGTGAATATGGATCAGAGTTTTGGATGTCAAGAACTAGCGTCACAGTATGTGGTGCAGGAGGGGTCAAATCAAGAGGTCAACAGCTCTATAGCAAGGACAGCGGAAACCTGCAATCCCAAACAAGCGTGTGTTGCTCTCCAGCATTGTGAGTCTGAGCAGCCCCACCCCCTGCCCCATCCCTGGCCCCATCCCTGCCCTGGCAGAAGTGCTGGCCCTGGGTGTGGCACAGCTTCAGGCCAGGTGGAGACGCAGGCTCACCGGGAGGCCTGTGGGTGTCGGACCGTATATACGAACTGCTTCAGCGGGGACTCGGATGGGAGCGGGTTCGATGAGGAAATGACAGTGCACGAGTTCTCCCGCAAGACGCAGGGGGTGGAGGGGGCTCCTCTGACATCCCCACTTCCCTCTTCTTTCTCCTCTCCCTCCTTGACCTCTTTTCCCACGGCCGCCCTCCCTCACTCCGCTACCTCCGAGCTGAGTCCCCTGCTGCCCCCTCCACTGACCCGCAATGGCTTCCCGGCCACGCCCCCGGAGGAGGCGCTCACCCAGCTGCGGACCCGCCGCTACAGGCTCCCGGGTGGTTTCGTCTCCTTGCAGCGGGATGTGGAGGAGCTCCTAGCCCTCCTGCAGGGGGCACCCTGGGACCGAGTGCAGCAGCCCTGCCAGGAATCCTGCGACGCCCTCTTCTCTGACAGCGGGCGGCTCCTCCATGCCGAGGCGCGCAGGCTGATGTCGGGCTGCCAGCAGGTAACCCGCGTGGGCCAGACGCCCGAGGAGATGCTTCAGTGCCTGGCCGACAGCTTCCGCGCCCTAGTGCGGCTCGCCTGCTCGTGTCTGCGGTCGCCCGGCGGGGTGGGGAGCCGCGCTCAGGCTCTTGGCGCCCTGAGGGAGATCGCCGGAGCGTACGGGGAGTTTGCCCGGGCGGCGGAAAGGGCAAGCGGGAGGGAGAGTTGCCAGGACCTCAGCATCAAGCTCCTGGCCAGGCAGTGCACTGCGCTCACCACCTCCATCTTCTGTCTCACACAGCTCTTCTGCACTATCACCTCTCTATGACTCTAGCTTTCACCTGTGACCATTGACCCCTAAAGCCAATCTGTGAAACAGATAAAGGCATTATACCTCACTCAGACCACTATGTGTTAGTTCCCCCATTGGGATAGGGAATCTTTGAGTCTGTTTCTGACGGAGCTTTGTTTGCTCTAAAGATGTAGCTCAGCTCAAACACTCAATCCACTTCCAATCTGTTTTCAGGACCAAGGCCTTCTATTGACCCAATTAGTTTGTCTGGGTATTATCTGCCAGCGGAGGGGGGCAGGCGGGGGGGGGGGGGGGATATTGTAATTTGCAATAATCCTTGTGCGCATGTGCAAACAGAAATCAATTTTTCTGAAACAGCACTTTGTCGCATCAATGAAATTGTGCCACTGAGTGCTAAAGGCCTTGCTTGTCTATGAAAGCAAGTTTGGAGCTCATTTACATTTTTCTGCTGAGTAATATTAGCTGTCAAGCGTGCGGCCTTTAAGTTTTCCTGTCAAAATGGTGGAGGCAACATGTGTCATGTCTACTTGAAACATTTGCGACTATGTGGGACAGGTTCATTTGTCATTGGTAAAGAACAGGGCAGCCATTCATAGCAAGACATCATGTGCGCCAAGACACATGCATGCACTGTGCCATACCAATACTAAAACCTGCACATACATGCACTATCCAATAAAAACTGATTACAAGACTGATACACAGAGAGACTTGTGCACAGCACAGTAGCTGTCCACGAAGGCAATTGCATGCTCTCCCTCACACTTGAAACTGAAAGCTTGGATTATTTATTTCTATGATAAAATTGAAAGAATATTTATTTACTTATTTATTTTGCTTTCTTACACTGAGCGCTCCATGGTTTCCTTTGCTAGAGAAACCAGGAGCCGAAGCGAGCACCAGTCGGAGAGACTGTTCTTCAGGGCCGACGCGACTGCCAAGCATGGCTCTCTACCTCCCGCATCAGACCAGACATTGTTTGTTTTTTCGAGCACTGGTTCACCACTGGCAGATCTCAAAACAATGGACAACATTTTTCTTTTTTGTATATGTCACAGTATTACTAATCTTAGATGAAGGATATGTAGCTAATCCCGTTTGTTTGTACATGAATTTATACATTTCCCAACAGGATATTTATTGAAGAAAAGGGTTTTTCTGTCCTGCGGGTTTTTGAAGGGCTTTTCCCACATGTGATTTATTTAGTTCATTGTGAAGGTGTTTATGCTTTTTTTGGGTTATATTTCACACACCCCAGTGAAGAACGTTTTTTGTAGAGAACGTAAAATCGTCAAACATAATCAAAAGTCGTGCTTTATTTCCCTCAGCTTAAAGGGCAATATTTCTGCAAAGCCAGATCTAGCTTTGTAAAAGATTAATATCCTACAGCACTGAAAGTGTTTTGTTCTCCCTGAGTCTTTTAAAAAACATGGGGCATTTGGTGCACTGTGATGTTATGGTTAAAGCCATTGAGTTTAATTATGCAAAGTCACTATGATGCCTAGCTCCAGAACAATAAGGTAAATAAACAACCATAAATAGAACTAATCATACTGTAGGAATCGCTACCTCAGTTGGTGCTTATGTCATCTTACTACTGACTGTTAACAGGCCTAACTGTTGGGAGTATTGTACTGTTTTCACCAAATGACCAGTCCATCCATAAGATTTACCTGAATTACAGGGGTTACAATTTTAGCATGGGAATTTGGGTTTGAGGCTAGGAAGTCACAAAAGTATAGCTTAATGCAAGAATCAGGGTTTGAATTACTGGGAGGCAGTAAAAAAGAGGAATGAGTCCCCTGAAAGCAATCCGTGATCACAGTTTTCCCAAACACCCCACCCAGCCACCCACCCCAACCGTTTATATCACAGACCCCCCTGAATGCCAGAGTGAAATTTGAACCCTGGCAAGAACGTATTGAAATGCATATTCTGACTGTAATAGGTTTTGGAAATACATACACTGCAATATCAATGGAAAGGTTTCAGTTGCCTGTAATCCTTATGTGAATTTTACTATGACTCTTGACATGAAAATATCTACACTGCAAAATAGCCTTTTCAAATGCAGCTGTCCTCTATTCCAAAACTGAACATTATTCATTAAAACACAGTTACCTGGTAACTTACACCTCTCATCAAATATGTTTTATATGGAAGAATACTTGCAGTCTGAACTTAGTTTCACATGCACTGACAGACTTCCATCCATTGAGCCATCCATTTTCTAAAGTCCTTACCCCTGGTCAGGGTCGCTGGGGGGCTGGAGCCTATCTCAGCTGACATTGGATAAAAGCAGGAGTACACTTTGGACAGGTCACCAGTCCATTGCAGGGCCCACACACCATTCACTCACACATGCATACAAATTAGACTCTCCAGTTAACCTAACCTAACCACCTTTGGACTGTGGGAGGAAACCGGAGTACCCGGAGGAAACCCACGAGGACATGGGGAGAACAGGCAAACTGTACAGAAAGGCCCTCGGTCAGGATTTGAAGGCGGCACCTTCTTGCTGCGAGGTGACGGTGCTGCACGCTACACCACTGTTCAAACACAGAGAAAAAAAGTTGAAGTACATATAATAATTGAAGGTGGCCTGGTTAGGATAAAACACTAGGCTTTCCTAAGCAATTAGCAGTAATAATTAATAAGGAAGTAATGCATCTTATAGTACAGGGATACTCAAATCTGACCCTCGAGGCCAGTAGTACTGCTGGTTTTCATTCTTCCCCTCTAATCAGGACTGATTCAATCCTGGGACACCAGGTGAGCTAAATCTATGGCCTATTAGTGACATTAATCGATCAAATAACAATCATGAACAAAAGAAAACCAGGGTTGTGTCTGAATCAACACCTTTCCATACTATGAAGTAGGCTTGTTGAGTAGACAGGACGAGAAAGCCATTAAGCAGGCAAAATGTTCTCTAAATGTAGTATACTTAAAACCCCCATATGATATACTTACTTCCGGGGTTTCCAAGAAGGCCCGTTTTCAAGAAGTACACAAACATTTTGGTCGCATAAATATGACCGGCAGATTAGTTTAAAAAAATTAGAAGCAGCTTCGCTGAAGTTTTCCTTCATCATCAACAACAACAACACGTGACATGACCGCGCAAGGGTGGGACGTCTTACGACACATCCACAGTATGGTTGGAAAATAGTACGGAGGATATTTTTTTTGTGTACTGCACGTTGCGTACTAAACAGTGCACATTAAACAGCATACATCTGCCAATACACTGTACACAGGAGACAGGACGCAGTAGATGGGGCTCTGATTTGGACACAGCCCAGCAGTACAACTGGCTTTGAAGGCCAGATCTTAGTATGGCTGCTATAGTGTAATTTAATTCCTGACCTTGCTAGTCCTGGTCATGGCTGGAAGTCACACAGAGCCAAGCATTATGAGCCACACCATCAACCAAGGAGGGAGGGTTTCCATATGTATAGTCTCTTTCACTTCATCACTGATTGGCAGCTCCTCCAGTCAGTCAGAGGTCTGCTCCAGTTTCACAGTCCTCCAGCACATTTGATGGCACAGCATTTGGATTGCAAGCAAAAAGAATCAGCAGCTGGCTGTGCATACTAGTATGTCCATCAAGAGCTGTGTCCGAATCAATGCCCTTCCATACTATTGAGTATGCTTGTTGAGTACACTGGATGAGAAAGTTGTTAAGTCAGCAAAATTTTCTTTAAATGTAGTGTACTTAAAATCCCCGGATGATATACTTATTTCTGGGGTTTTGCTGATTCAGGACCATACATTTCAGGAAGTAAACTAACATTTTTGCATACTGCATGTAGCATACTAGACAGTACAGAGGCTGCTAGAACAGACTAGACAGGACACAGGATGCAGTAGTTAGGGCTCTGATTCAGACACAGCCCAGATTCATGGAGGACATTGCAGAGATTGGTTGAGCCTAAAATCACATTTAGGTGTTCTAAAATCTGAGTAGAAAATAAATGAGAAGTTCATAAACCTAGAATAATGTGGGCTTCCATATTATCAGACTTAGTAACACGATATCAGTTTTCTGAGTGTTAAATGTATTCTCATTTTCTTGGGAATCTCTTAATTTCATGGGATCTACCATGCCGAAATTGTAGCCCTGCGTATGTTTCGCTGGTTTTCTGTAAAAATAAGATAAGATTCTGAGAGTGGCATCATAGTGGCTCTTTCGTGACATGGCATTAAAATCATGCCATACTTTACCCAAGAGTTATCTTCATGCTTTAGAAGTATGCAGTCATAATGACCAGATCCAGTAAAAATGTTTTCAGAATCACATGGATTATCCAAATCACAGCAAAGATCAATAGGGAAACCCTATGCAATCTTTGGTCAGGTGCACGGCCCTAGGTGCTCTCGTATTCTGTCCTCAATTTCAAAATATGTTCCAGAGTAACGTTATGACCTTTTTTCTAATAGTGAAGGTGTACGTGTGTTCGGTTTAATGCTAACACATGTTGCCGGTGGTGCCTTCTGTGCAAGGTGTTCTAGAATTTTCTCTCTAGCCATGAGATCTTAGAGCTTTTGCCACTATGTTTTTTTTTTCAATTACAGTGAGTGGTAGTATAAAGGAGACAGGGAAAGCACAATAACAGTCTTGAAGCTGTTTCACATTCACTGTCCTTTTGCGGGTGGCTGGACTTTCTGTTGAAGTCTCCACCCACAAAGGTAATTTCAAGGACTGTGAATGGTCAGGGTGTTAAATACCGTCGGTCTGAAATGAAAAATGAATGCATTGTAACTGTTGAAATGTTTTTTTTTTCTTGTGTGTTTTATTTTTTGTTTGTTTGTTTTATTTTTTGTTAGTTTTTCATCTGGGTCAACCTCTTGCTGCGTGCAACTGTTCAAAAGGCCACGCCCTTGGCTTGTTGATTTCTTTGTTTGTCCCAAAGACACGCTTGTGCACAGCTCACACTCCACAAATTTAACCCAGGTGATCTTTTTCCTTGAAGCCGTGTGTATTCACACCTGCGCCTGGCTTTGACTGTTTCTCCCTAATTTAATTTCTTTCATACAGCAAGCAGAAAATATGCTGAATCAGAGTGTGCAGGATTTTGACTGTGTGCTAATACTAAATATAACTCAGTATATCTCTGAATACTGCATGCTTGAAGTCATTTGAGGTTTGTGGAATTTGCATTCTCCTTACTGTATGTTAAAAGCTGATTCTTTCTAAACCTTTTCGTATATATACTGCACTGATTCGGAGGGGATGATCTGAGCATGTGCAGAGAATTCAATGTTACATTTCCACTGAAGGGCGTGAGAGTTTATAACACTAAATGTGTACTGAAAGCCACGTCTGATTATAGAAGATTTCATTGAATTAATTTATTTTTGAAAGAAAAGACAATCACCATGCCTTTTTTTGCTGTATTTCAACAATGAAAAGCTAATTTTAAAGAAAAAAACTATTCTGGTTGTCATTTTTTTGTGTATTTTTGGAGCACATGCAGTAGTGTATTGGTGCCTGGAGAAGTGAGTGTACTCTAGAGAAGTGGGTATACTGTAATTTAACAAATTGATGACTACTAATTGATACGTGCACCTGTGGGGATTGAAAAGTGAGTATACTCTATGCCCACTAAGAAAGAAGTGAGTATACTCTATGCCCACTAAGAAAGAAGTGAGTATACTCTATGCCCACTAAGAAAGAAGTGGGTATACTGTGTATACCTGCGTATACCCTCCACTACACTACTGAGCACATGAACATTGAATAGGCATACTGTATTAAAGTTGCAATTTCACTTTTATGCGGCTGGTAAGATCAAAGACTGGAGTCCTCATTGCACAGCTGCAGGACACACACATGCACAGGCACACACACACACACACACACACACACACACACACACACACACACACACACACACACACACACACACACACACACACACACACACACACACACACACACACAGTGTTAATTGCATTACATTCAGCAGTCCACTCAAATGTATTCAACCCTCCCATCTACATATGTTACTGTAACAAATGTTAAATGAGTTTAAAGACCGTACAGTTTTGATGACAGGAACGGGCCATTTAAGAAATTTACATCAAGTAACTTCTTGTACAGTCTACTGTACTAAATGCATCTACCCATATTTAACCCTTGCCTTGAACAACCCAAAGGTCTAAACTTCTAATAAGAATCATGGGAAGTTATTCCATACTTCCTAGTATGACATTCCCCTTCAATTTCAACCCGCTTCCTATTTTTCCTTTTTTTTCAGCAAAAATAAACCAAATGGTTAATTCATCAATATTGTCATTCATTTAAAAACTTACAGTTCTATTTTGATGAAATTAAATTGAGGTTGTAATCAGTGAATCTAAGCATCCTCTTTTTTTCCACCAGATTTTTTCTCCTGGGGGGGGCTTTGGCAACAGTCTTGTCCTTGCTGGGATTTGAACCCACGACCATCTGGCCTATTACACCATCGTTCCAAACCTGGGGTCTGTGAAGGAGTTGCAGCGGATCTATAGCAAAACATAAATATATTTTATAAATATATATGTATTTCTACATTTAAGAATTCCTTATCTCGGAGACTCACACTTACTGGATTATTTTCTTTTTATGAATAAACTACCATTTAATGGTGAACAGCTCACCATCTGGAATGCTTTGTTTTGCTGTTTTATGCCAAGAGTTCTACATCACTACCCCAAAGTATGTCACAGATTTTTTTTTTTTTTGAAGTGCCAAAGAACATACCCTCTACATCTCTTTCTTTATTTGTGTGTTGTATATGAAGGCTCCTCAAAGAAAGGGCGTCCCCGTGTGGTTTCTTTGTGAATTGATGAAACAGAAAACTAGAGTCCAGCAAAGACTGCTTGCTCTCTTGTGTCGAGGTTAGAGTAAATCTAGCCTGGACATTATCATTACTACTACTACTTTTTACTTGAGAGTCCTGAACAGGAAACAACTAGATGTGTTTGTTTTGAATCTTAATTCAAATTGAATTTACTTCAGTTGGAAATAATGAATAAATAGCACAATAAATACATTACAGGCATTTTGCAGACTGTTATCCAGAGCAACTTACACAACATTTTATCTTTTTTTACATATTATCCATTTATACAGCTGGATATATACTGCAGCAATTCTGGATAAGTACCTTTGCTCAAGGGTACAACGACAGTGTCCTACCTGGGAATCGAACCTGCAACCTTTCGGTTACAAGGCCAGTTCCTTAACCATTATACTACACTGCCGCCAATAAATGATTACAGATCATGACTTGCACACTTTAACATATTCAACAATATACTGTATATAAATCAGATATAAATGTTAGAAGTGACTATATTTTATAAGATATGTAGCACATGTTCAAAATATGTTTCCTACATTCTGGATTTATGTAATAAAATACATTCTTTTGCAAAGAAATATGCAGCTTCAGTACAAACAGATGCAGTGTATTGTAAGCTGTGGAGCAGACAAAGTGTCAGTCAGTTTCAACACCTGGTTTTCTTTTTCCCCCCACAATTTTAAATTTTAAACATTACCTAGTTTTGAAAAAGAAAAGACAACATTTGCCATTGTTACTCTTCATAATGTCAGTGCAGAATGGGGGGAGGGGGCATTCTCTAGTTTTTAGTTTGCCAGGGGTCTTTGTTATGCACAAGACCCCCCGTTCATTATGATTCCTTTCTTTTCTCATACAATGGACACTCTCCAGGAATTGGCCAAGACTGCCCATGTGACAGGTCCAGGCCAATCACACACCTTGTGATTGGCCTTTGGACCTGTCACATGGTTTGAAACTGTCTGGCCTGAACACCCTCATCCACAGGGCTCAAGTGTTCCCCCACCCCAACTCATCTAAAAGCCGGAGAGGGTCACAGCCTCAAATCAACGAAAGTGAACGAACTGCTCTTTTCTCTGTGGCAAATCTAATTCCTTTATGCTTTAGCTCTGAAAAGCTGTCTCATAGGAAACACCGGCAGGGTAAGAAGCTAGCTGAGTAGTATATACGAGGCAAAACAACAATTTAAAACTGATATATCTCCAAGTGCAGGCACTGTTTTCTTCTTTGATAATGAACACACTTATAGAAGCATCTCTGCCTTTCTCCACTTCCGAGTTTCTTGAGAAAAAATCTCCAGAGCTTGATTGTATTAAAGATATGTAAATATTGCAGCCATAATTCACTTTCAGAGGTAATGCCTTACTCCACCCTGGATAGTAGCACTTAGCCACCAATAGGGGAGTAAAAATGTATGATAATGGGTGGGGCCTCTATAATCAACTGAGTCTGAATGAATCCTCAGACCTTGATTTTATTGGAACAAGTCAGTAATTGACAGTACATTGTAGCTCCACCCATAACGGGGTTCAGAAAACGTCATTCTCCTGTAACTAGTACTACCCTTAGGATCTTTTTTTAAAACATAATGTTACTTTGCTGCTTTATCTGTGAGAGTGTGCAATGATGCAAAAGTAAACCTCCAGCTTGGTAGGCACCTCAGTACAGCATGCTGCTAAGATTTTTGTGTAACTATATGTTTACCAATGCTAGTACTCACCAAAAGTTCTTTTTTCTATGACCCAAGTGAGGCTTTCTTACTTTAAAAAAAGTACTGTTTTCTTTTGTTTTTTGCTTTCTTTTTTTACTGTCACTTTGTAGGTCAGGTTTTACGACCGGCTAACAGAGGTATAAAAAATCCTTCAAGGAAAGACTGAAAGCTTTTCATGGGGTAAAGACATTCAGCGCATTTGAACTCTGCCTTGTAAAGCTTTTACCCAAATCTCAAATCCACTGTGGTCATCATTGACCAATGGCCACACTGTACAGTATAGGACCTGTATATTTTTAGAATACTGTTATTAATTCACTTTAATTAACATCACTGCCTGTTAAATGTGACCCGTTAGCTGGTTTTTAACAGACGTCAAACATTGAATCAATGTCAAATTGACCCAGAACATAATATGAGGTTAACCAACTTGACCTCTCACATGGGACTATTGCAAGGAGATGTAGCTAATGGGGTGCATGGGGGACAGAACATTCACTGTAAATGCACAGTTCAATAAGCTGCTTTATGCTGAATACAATATAAATCAATCATAGGGGCCTCATTATTGTGTGATCGTCTTCTCCGCCTATCTATCTGAAAGATCGTTC
Source organism: Synaphobranchus kaupii (assembly GCA_029718625.1). Taxonomy (NCBI): domain Eukaryota; kingdom Metazoa; phylum Chordata; class Actinopteri; order Anguilliformes; family Synaphobranchidae; genus Synaphobranchus; species Synaphobranchus kaupii. The sequence continues at coordinate 124,781,378 of CM056376.1, forward strand.
TTGGTTTCATGTATACGTGTGTGTGTGTGTGTGTGTGTGTGTGTGTGTGTGTGTGTGTGTGTGTGTGTGTGTGTGTGTGTGTGTGTGTGTGTGTGTGTGTGTGTGTGAAATGGGAGAACCATAATATACAAATACCCTCAAATTTAAGCTGACAGCAATAAAGTCAGCACGTCAGTAACCTCATATTATTTTTTTCCACTTCAAATCCAATGTGCTGGAGTACAGATCCAAAGCAACAGAAATAGTATCCACATACTTACGGACTGGATATCTAAATGGTGCCATGAACTCCTAGCCTGAGATTAAACACCTGCAATCGAATGCTCCAAATAGATTGTTCAACATGCCTCAATAAAAATCTATTTTCTTGCATATCTATAAAAATTGTATTCTACTGAACAGCCTATTAAACAGACCAAACTGATAAACTAATTTCAGAGGAAACACAATATAACCTGACTTATTTCTCACGAGAAGCCGGTTCATTAGGTCATGCATCTTAAAATGGGTGTTTTTTCTTTTTGATCAAAATGACGTTTTGTTTTCCAGCCCCACACAAGTCAATGCAAAATCACTGACAAGACAACCAATTAAAGTGAAAATGCCAAAGCTGGCTTGTCTCTGGCCCTAATTTGCGGAGGAATTACGTCACTACACAATTTCCCCCTGTATAAAACGCCCCCTCAGCGAGACGGTGGTCTATTGTTCTAGCACAACACCAGCGTGAACCTGCATTTGGGAGCCCAGCTCAACCCTGCAACCTCGTAATTGCTTTATTTTAACGCTTGTGACTGTTGTCTTGTATTTGTGTCCATTAAGGCTGCTGATAGTACCGTCTTTGGGTTTTATTCGCAAATTCATTCGCCAATATCTGTTCCTTGATATTGTCTGATGTGACCATGCGCCTGCGCTACTGACAGGAATGCATAGAATGAACTGCAGCTTTATTTCTAAATGTGTGATTGTCCTAATCGGTGAGCGCTTGTCTCTATCGTCTTTCAGAAAACGTGGTTGGAACAAATGTCATCCACATTGTTACCCCATTACATCGCGAGTCCACAATGGGGAATTTTGATCAGTTTACTTGTTATACGAAATGGTTTGATTTACGAGCATCCGTTTCTTCTACATAGGAACAGTACAGCCATGTCAGATAAACCGGACATCAGTGAAGTCACCTCGTTTGACAAGACCAAGTTGAAGAAGACCGAAACTGAAGAAAAGAATACCTTGCCGACTAAAGAGAGTGAGTTTGATTTTCGACTTAAAGGTTGTAGCATAAATGAGATGTAGGCTAGCTAGCGGAACTATTGTCTGTAACGCATCTTTTAAAAGGGAGATTGGGTTATTTGGGGGGTGTAGGCTACTTGTTTGCGAAACATTAACGAAATTTGAATTGGCATCAACGCTGTAACCGTTCAACGCATTGTCTTTGTAGCCATAGACCAGGAGAAGGCCGGTTAAAGCCGATGCATGGCGTGCATCTCAGAAGGTCTTTTGTTCCGTGGAGCTTGTACCACCGAACACACCCATGGATACAAGGGCAATCGCCAAGCTGCGCCAGTTCACGGCAAGTTCACTACATCGCTTCACGGTCTTCGTGGTTTGGGAAGGCTTCCGAGTTGTACAAATGCTTGAGTGCACAAACTAATAAAGCTATGAATGCAATTCATGTTCCCGTAGCCTTCATTTACATTGGTATGGAAGTGGCTGAAGGGGGCGTTGGCAAGGACCGCTATGCAGTAATTGTTGCGCAATCTTCGTATTATCAAAAGCCATGTCGGTCTATAGGCTACATTGTAGCTTGTTGCAACAAGACATTTTCAAGGGTAATTAAATGCCACAAATTCTCAAACGAACAATCTGACAAATTCCTTTTTATGGTTTAATTTGCCTATAATGTATGGGCTTTGAATGCAACAAACTGATTTCTGTGGACCTGCTGGGAATAGCACACCAGGAAAAGGCCTGTTTGGGATCCGGTTTGGTGGCTATAGTTTGTTTGCACCGCTGGTTCTGTGCTGGTAGTAACACTTGAGGGTGTTTCCTGACCATGTCTCATGGGAGGCATTATGTAGCTATATGTACAGTTTGTTGGTGTTGCTAGATAGATTTTGCCAGATCTAAATGAGGGTTGACCCCAAAGATTTAGACATATAGGTCATGCATGCTTTCTAGATTTGCAACGATTGCTATAAAGCTACTGGACTCTGGTACCAGAGGCATGAAATAAAATGGCAGCAGATGTTCCAGGGTGTTAATCGCTTGACTACAAACGAAACCTACCACTACCCTGCTCATGACCACAACACAACTGGCAGCAATATCAGGTTCTTTGTTCCATGGCTTAATGTGTTATATGCACGTATTTATGGAACTCATAATTGTCTGCACAATTCCATTGGAAAGTCATAGAAATGATTCTGAAGCTGTATTCCCATGTATATTTAATCTAAAAAGTACAGGGCAAATGCTCAGATGCAGCTCCTGTGAACACATACAGATTTTCTAATGGCAAGCGCTGATCTTTGATCCAGTCTTGTGGGTGTATTAAAACAAAGTCCTTACGGCAATGCCACATCTTTGCTTATATGATTGACTGCATTGTTTAAAGGCAATAGCTACAATGTACACATTAACAGGGCTTTTGTGTTTACATCGTGTCACATCTATGCTTTTTCCGGGAGGTAAAATTATTGGATTTGTCCTAAATGATGCGTTTAAATGTTCGGCACACTAGGACAATGCACAGTAAAATGAACATTAACAACCATCCTACATGCTGTCTGGACACTTATTGCATGTCTGTTTAATGGCCGCTAGATGGTGCAAGATGTCTGAGACACTGGTATAGATGTTCACATGCGGAGGCGTATGCTCTATGGTGGGGTGTAGTGATGCATTCCAAATACAATATAAGTGTACTACAGTTAATTCCCGCATATATGACTTCGAGGCGAGGTAGATGCATGAACGGTTGGATTATCAGTAAAAATTAAAATTGCCTACGCCTGAAATAAAAATTTCTAGCCAACTGTTTTATTTCCATTTTTCACCACGCAGTGAAGAACATGGGTCATCAATCACATGGGCCGGATGTTAAATAGTCCTAGCATTCACGAAAAGCACAAGTATGGAAATGCCTTTAACGGGCTACTCCACTGGCATTACAGTTCGCGATTCTCCAGGCTGCCCAGTCTCGACTAGAAAATCACGGTACTTGAAACGAGGCTGTCGTTTATGCGGTCGGCGGCCTACATGCCTTTTATGATGCGGGAATAAGCTCATAAAACAATTAAAGGTAGGCTACCTCTGAAACTCACCTTTTGAAATGATTACTGTTACAACCGGAGTCATAAAATGGTTCAGGTTCCACAGAAGGCTAAAACTGTTTCTTCATGTGAAAGGGGGGGAGTGCATTTGCCTGCACATCTGTGTATGTCTGTCCTCAGGGTGTGGCCAGTGAGGACCGGTCCTGCAGTACCACAAAACCTCCTGGAGATTTTAACTCCTAGGTTATTTCCCATAGGACCTGTGCTACAGCCCTGCCCCCCTCCACCACCAAAATTAGATCCACGGGTACAGTAGCACTGCAATAAGAGCGAGTGTCATTTTTTTTCTTTTAAAAGGATGGACTAATTTCTGTAGAGGGAGTGGCGTCTTCCCAGGCAGATTGGATGGTAAGGTGTGACTGGAATGCTTCTTGCAGGTGCAAGCAGGGGTGTGTCATAGCATTTCAGCAACGAGCTGGTATTGTTCAGTGGCAGTGGGGTTATGTAAAATGTGTGGTATTGGCTCCAGGGCTGTGCTTCGTTCCTTTCATCCGTTTGGGTTTATACATTAGGAGACACCCCCAGATTTTTCCTCTGGTTAAGACATGAAAGCATAAAGGTGTACCGATGGCCATAGGCATACATACATGCATACGTACAGTAGAAGGTGAGAGTCACAGACTGGCTCGTCTGTTAAAAATGTTATGAACCTGGAAATACCATTTGCAATTATGCCTTTAAACCACGTTATTATAAAACATATTACCTTTGTTATCACTGATACAAAAGGCATAAATGTGAGCATTTAATGGAAATGAGTCAGAATTTCAATTGTAAAATTAAGAAAACAAAAGTACATCCTCATTCCAAACCTATGAAAATGAACTTGTTTTCCGCTTTCCATGGGAGTGGCATAATCAGACAAAATAACGCCTGCATTTTAAAGCTTTGTTTCACCCGCTGGCGCTCGCACTTATTAACAGCACAAGAAGCTGTTGAGCTGGGTAGTGGGATGCTGCTTGCTCGATGGCAGACGACAGCTCTGTCAGTGGTTCTTCAGTGCCATATGGTTTACTTATCACTCCAAATTTCTTAGTGAAATAAATGGCTTTTATTGCTGATCACTTAGGAGTGGCTCAGCACATTTCTCTTATAACTTAAATATAACTATGAATATGATCATCATGGATGTTTAAGAACATATGAAAGAGTGTAAACAGTTACTTGAAGCAAAATGCTTCCCCTGGCAAATTTTGTCCAGCATTAATCTAGGGATGTAGGACAAGTATCCTCCTCTGACCACTTTCACATCGGTTAATGTGATTGAGGTGTGAGTGGAAAATGGCAGGCCACCTCATTTTATTTGACCATTGGCATAGAATGAATCATTTATTGTGACCTCCACTTCATGTGAAAACACATTAGTATCTGCCCTTGCAGAATATTCCTATGGAAGCACGTTATTGGTCAAGTTGCTGGCAGAGAGAGTGTCCCAGTATGATTCATTAATTTATTTTTATAATATCATAGGTGAAGATACTGTTGTAAACCATCTAGTCCTGAACTGGCAGCAGTTTAATTAAGGGGACTTAAGTGGTCTGCTTAAAACAGGAACATATTGAGTGTCTGTAATTCCGTTTGGATATCCTCTGTTTTTCAAAATGCAAATTGGACAGAGAAAAAGTAGACCCTTTCTTTCATCCTGACATATCTGAGAAATGCAGGATAATCTGTCCCATTATTTATGTATTTATTTTAGAAATGAAACTTTTCTAGGAATACATTTAACAAATCAATGTATCTTTCCTCATACGTTCTGGATCATGACCCTTCATAAAGTGGGTCTGCCAGAGGTCAATAGAATTTATTTTTTTACAGTGTTAATATGGAAAGCCTTGGGGAGAGTTTCATGTCATTTTGCTTGATGTCATTGTTCTAAAACTAACTACAGCTTATTTTAAAGGGTGTTGGAATTATATATGCACTTTAGGGCAAGTAATTATGTATACAACCATAGATTGCGTAACTTCAAAGAATACACCTGTTTGAGCAAGCTGTCGCTCATAGTCTTCCTTTACATGTATACTCACCCCTTACAAATTGCTGGTTGCTGGCAAGCGTCCCAGAAAAATGTTTGCTCAAACAGAAATGGCACTTTTTAAAAAGTAGGCCAAGTACTCTCCCATTATCTGAGCAATCCCTGCCTGGACCAGACGTTAACTGTGACTCACCTGCCTTCTGTAAGAGGGTGCAATTCTCAGTGTTTTGAATTCTGAGTAATTGGTCGTTTAAGTGCACCTGTGACTGAAGAACACATATTTTGATCGTGTTGCTGGAGTGAGGCCAGCTGTATGGGTCCGTCCTTGAACCCTATGGATGTGTTTTGGATACACCTCCATCTTTGTGCAGAATTGCTGCTCCTCTTTGGGAGTGAATGGACTGATCTTAGGTAATTGTTTTTAAGTGAAAGTCAGTAAGAGTTAAGGACAAATCATTTTGCTGATAGGTTTGGTAAAAGACCGAGGAATATCATTCAGGCCATCTAGGGATGGGCTTTGGAGGGAATACTGGTTTCACTAAGAGCAACAGTTAGCGGGTTAATTTACAGGTATTTGTCTCTAAATATATTAGGCATGCCTTTTTTGGAGTCTCTTGCCTTTTTCTGATTGTTGACCTGAAAAATTGAGATTTTTGGATTGAGAGGAAGTCAAGAAACAATCACATCTGGTTCAATATTAAGGTTTCTCGTCTGTGCATAAAGAAAACATTGGCTGTTTTTGGTTGGCAAGCAGAGGGCCTGCTTTTTTCTGTCTTACCTTGGAAGTTATTTTGAAACAATACACAGAATCGCCACTCTAAGTGGCTACTTAATAGATCCATGGTAGTAACACTGCTTTATTATTCCAAATAAAAAAGGGAATAAACCAAGGAGTAAACCAAACATTTAAATCCTGTTAAAGGCCATTATGATGGGTTTCTGAAAAACTTTCAATATTCAAGATTACTCTTATTAAATGAATTTAGATTTTGTCAAGTGAAAGCATTTGCAAGTGAATTGAGCATTATGATGTATTCTAGAATAACGCAAATAAGAGTTCCACAAATTTTTAATCTAGATTTTCCATTCAAATAATTTTTTAAACAAAATAAAATGTATTAACCAAAGCACAGCAATATCTGATGTTTTGTATAATCAAAATGAAAATGTATGGCAGAAGTTCTGTTATTATGCCAGAATTTTGTTCAGGGCTATTTCGTTATAATGACACATCTTGACATTTCACAAGATACTTCAAGTAGCCTACTTCTAAAAGGTATATTGTGAAAAGTTGGCAACAAAAGCATGTCTTGAAGAAAACGACCTTACGACTTGGGCTACTTCAAGATACACTTACGTAAGAAACCCCGTCTTCCCCCAGCGTAACCAAAATAAGTACTGGACCAATAAAGCTGTCAAAGTAATATTGATTGTATTGATTAGCATTATGATGATTTGCAGTGTCATATGCAATATTTTATAATTTATCACAAAATAATCATAACTACTCGAAGTTTGTGCTCAGGCTATACAAATCTATGCTTAGTTATCATATACTGAGGTCCAAAAATAAAAAAATGTACTTGGCAGAGCCATTGCCACCATTTATGAGGATAATGGAGCCATTTTCAACTCATGAGACAGCAGCATTCAAGTAATGCAAGAAAAATATCCATCAATGTTATAATCATATTTGGATCTATATTTCATTATAATGTTTTTGCGTCAAAAGCAGCAAAATCCACAATCTGTTTTTGTGCAAAAGTAGACAAATCCATAGTAAACTTTCTTTGGTATTAAGGCCTCACAAAATGAACACTGATTTGATTATAATAACTAACGCCATACAAAGTAGTAGTAAAAAAAAAAAAAAAGAAGGTTTTGAGACAATAAAACCCAAACTACAAAGCAGGATAGTTCGCTGGATAACTGCACTTAGTAAAACCTGGAAAATCCCAAATCTGGAACATGGACCGAAGTAAAAATAGCTGTTCTGGGTTTTACTCAGTGGTGCTATCAGCTAACTCAGAAATCCTGCTTCATAGTATAATACGCTACCCCCCCCCCCCCCCCCCCCACTGATGTGAGCAGCATCCTCAATACTCTAAAAACTCCATTATTTCCAGAGAAATGTGCTCAGTCGGGGAGTTTTTTTGCATATTTAGTAAGGCGAACGACCACAACAAGGAGGCTGACATTGGAATGTGACCGTAGTGCTGCACACATATTGGCTAGAGTGGATATATCCGCTTGTGCTAACAAGAGGACACGGTGTTCTGTAGCAAAGTACATGCAGCATGAGACACATTGCATTTTGCAACACAACATTTTGGAAATCGCAAAGACGGCACTGCTGTCTCATTTACTTTTTGCAGGAATGGCGTTTATGGCTTTTTGCGTATGAATTATTACATTTTTTGACAGGGAAGGGTTGATCAGGCAGCTGATCGGGCTTTAGGCCTAGGACTGTCAGTTCACTGGGTCATGTTAACAGAAGGACAGGAACATGGCTCCTTGTGGACCCAATTTCAGTCAATTTTGTTTGTGGGTGGGTGTTTGCACAAGGAGTGGAACGGACCTCAGAGCCAAGGGGTTTGCGTCATTGTGTTTGGAGCAAGGCCAATTATCTTGGGCGGATGACAAAAAAACACACTGAAGAAATTCTTTGTAATGCCTCATGATGTCAACATAGACATTTTGACTTCCAGTCATGATCATATCTTCAAACAGTTTTCAACTGACAAATCAATGTCTCGATTTCACCTCAGAAGACTTGGATGGACACTCAAGTCCAGATTTTCCTGCTTTTAAATTTGATCAAAGGAATATTTTCTTAAGATGGAAATGAACGAAAACAAAAGGATGATGTCACGTGTGCACGCTAGTCTGCTTCCTGTTCTTACAGGCTTGTGTCCACATCCATGAAAACATAAGAGGAAAAAATAGATCAACATGCTAACAGTAATTGCGTGTGTGTGTGTGTGTGTGTGTGTGTGTGTGTGTGTGTATATGTGTGTGCGTTGGTGGAGTCTGCTGAAGTAGAAAATGGTATGGGGTAATGTATAAAAACAAAAGTACCAGCTCTGGTAGTGTTCTGGCCTTTCACTCATTCTGCACTTGGAAGTGAGAATTTCTCTGTAACCGATTAGCCCGCCCTTCATTTGCCGCTACTTAGCCTACTACCTTATTTAACCTGACACAAGCTGTTTCCAAGGAAACATCACAGCCTTCCTTTGAGTTTCAAACTATTTTAGTTTTGCAACTTCTTTTACAGCCACAGGAATTAGCATACGTGATATAAACTGAACTGTGTGTGCAACAACAACAAATCTTTGTTTTTAGAGAATGGAACAGAGTTTGGGTGGAGTCTTGTATTGCGTAGTAGCTGGCTTACTTTTACACGCAGGCCCTTTAGCATTTTTGGCCCCTTTTGTCTCAAACTTAGTTGTGACTGTGAAGGAAGATACTTTAACATGTATTGTTGCCATGTTGGCAACAAACAATTATATAACATGATGTCACACCTGAATCAGTTGCCATCTTTGTTTTGTTGTGCTCTTTTAAGCACACAGTGCAGTGGCTTCATGAAGAGGATGCCGGCAGAAAAAATGTGGGTCAAAAATGCCAGAGGCTCCTATTCTCTCAGGTGATTGCGTTTAACTACATGCTGCTACATGCCGCGCAAAATAACCTACAGACACAGACGTGTGGGTAGGATTTAATGAGAATGGCAACCTGATTACATGCTCTTGTGTTGGAGATATGTGCAATCATACAAACTGATCCACATAAACCAATGTATAGAAGAATATACCTTCAAAAAAATGTCAAACTGACCTCTCTCTCTCTCTCTCTCTCTCTTTCTCTCTCTCTCTCTCTCTCTCTCACTCTCTCTCTCTCTCTCTCTCTCTCTCGTGCTCTACACAATAAAGCTGAAAAGCCCTAAAAAAAATTACTATATGGATCGTGCTTCGATCTTCCAGCAGGACAATGGTCCAAATCATACCTCAAAATCTACGCAAAAACACACCACTGACCACGGCCATCCTGGTCCCCAGACGTGTACCCTATTGAAAACCTGTGGGGTCCAGTGTCCAGAAGTGAGGACCATGGACTCTGAAGAGAGATCTGGAGAGGTTGCGTATGGAGGAATGGTCTCAGATCCCTTGCTATGCATTCTCCAACCTCATCAAACATTACAGGAGAAGACCCCCCTCCCCTTCTACAGGAGAAGAAGTGGAGGGTGCACAAAGTACTAAATAGGGATGCCAATAATTGTGACACACTTGTTCTTAAAAATAATTTACCATTGCATATTTGTTTTTTTTCTGATCAATGGAATCACAATTAAACAATACAATTTTCTCATTTGTCTGAACATTAAAATTGAATTTAATCCTGCACTATTTGCTCATATTAATTGACGTTGCCAATAATTCTGGTGGGCACTGCATGTGCTGTTCAGTTTTGTTCATTTATTTTGCCACATCATCTTCTCGCTCTATTTTCCCTACTGAGAGCATTTAATGGAATTAGCCAATTGGTCCACCCTCTTTTTTCCCCCCCTCCCTCCTACTCGCTGACCCTTGACCCCTGGCCCCATGAAGACCCAGATGGTATACGCAGAGAGCGCAGGAGGATGGACTGAGAGGAGACAAACAGGAGGAAGGGCGGGAGAGCGCAGCGCGAAAGGGAAAGACGCGAGTTGCGAAGAGGGTTGTTTCCGTTAATAGGCGCGCCCGCGAGATGAAAAAGATGAGTGTGAACGAGGGTGGGGAACAGCGCAGGGAGTATCTGATGCAAACAGCACAAAGCTGCCTGCAAACAAGGCCGGAGGCGGGGCGGGGCCGGGCAGACAGGCGCTGAAGTGACAGAGTCGGCTCTGAGGCGCGCGTGGGTCACAAACACGCCACATTCCTTTTTTTTTTCTCTAATCACTCTTCCTTTCATCACCCCGGATGCCCACCAACCCTCATACTATTAAAATTCCGTCATGTTATTATCAATGGTGCTATCATTGCCAAATTCCTTAGAGGGATTTATTCTTTTTTTATCTTTGATGGGAGGAGATTAACATTCATATATTTTTCTTTTCTCCCTAGATATTTACTGCAGATATTTTTATAGGGTTTTTCTTAAAACTATAATTTTTTACACCCTTCCTTGGTATAAGATCTAATTTCTGTCAGCTCAGGCGGCTCTAGCAAACCTGTCTCGGCACAATAGAAGCATTCCTGGCACACAGCTTTAACAAACAAGTTCCTGGGCTCACGTACAGTAGAACAGGGTGCCAGGGAAACAGGGCTTGTCATCAGATCAGATTGTGCAGCCGATATTTGCAATCAGTTATCTTTTGTGCGTCTAAACCACGGCGGGGCCTTGAGGGCGCATCTGGCCCTGTCGGTGAGGCTCCACAGTTTCCTTTTTTTTGTCGCTCTGCAGTCGGAGCCAATGTCATTAGGCCTATTGCGTGAGGTTAATGAGCCACTCCAATCTAAACGCCTCAGTTCTGGATCACAGCACGTACACAATAAATGTGAATCTCTTAGAACTACAAGGGGTTTCCTCATACACTAGACTACTAATTTTGCTCTGTAATGTGTAGGCTTGTATTATTGCTAAAAAACGATCCTTCCACAAACTGGCTGTCTCCCTTCTGTTCTACACAGCTGCACTTTTAAATAAAGGTAAATAAATAATAAGAAACATGATATAAGGCAACCAGAGGTGGAAATCCAGGGGACATAAAGTAAAAGTCCTACCATGTGTTTCTTCCACCCATACACTCTCAAAAAGGATGTGTTAATATCAACAAACCTCCTGTCTGGTTAAGGACAACACATGTTTTGTTACTTTAGACACACTTTTGTGTTACAAATACACAATTTATGATACTTTTTAACACAGACTGTGTTAAAAGTAACACAACGTGTTGTCCTTAACTAAACACAAGGTGTGTTATTTTTAACACATCTGTTCTAAGAGTGTAGACTACCCAGCTGATTTCACTAATTAGTTCTACCTCCTCGCTGAAGAATTATGTTAATTAGCAAATCCAGGTGATTGGAGCAAAATACTGGGGAGGACTTTTACTTTATGTTCCCTGGATTTCCACCTCTGAAGGCAGCACACACTCCCCAATCATCTTGGCAATATTTAGCTTTTCACTCCAACAGCTCAGATCCTGTGGCTGAGCACAGAACCGCGTGTGCGTGCACGGCCATGCAGGTGTAACGTGTGGTAGCATTTGTTCGAGAGACATTTGGTCCCCTCCCAAACAACGCAGCCTTTAAAGCCTTTAAACGTGTGGCTCAGAAAACACACGTGTATGTTTGTATTTAATTACTGGCATAAGTGTTACTAATGAGTAACTAACGAATAACACATTATTTCCTTTCACACACCCCTTTGTGAAGTTGCTTGTGGTTAAACATTCAGAACATCTGCCAACTGAGGCATTGGAACAACAAGTGCTGCTTTGTCATTCAACGATCAATTATCATTAGAAACAACTGATCGTCTTTTTGTTGGATAAAGTAAACATAACCAACAATGATACAATTCATAACATAATAGATACAATCTTCTTTCTGACAGACATAAGATTTAGTCGGATTCCAGAACAAACAGACACAAGACACACTCGTGGGCTTAACAAATCATTTTGATTTTACACTTTAATGGAACGGATCCAGATATGCAGCAAAACCGCCATAAGCCTACTGAAGATGCCGCCATGAGTGAGATAGAAAGACACAGAGAAAGAGATAGTGATGTATAGTTATTTACTTGAAAGAGCAAGTGTGATAAAGAGAGCAATTGGTGTTCGAATTTGCAGATACCATGGTTTTTCTGTCACCCAATTAATAGGGCTTATACCAGCACCTCACCTTGATCAGCTGGAATACCTGCAATACATGGGCTTTATGAATACAATTTAAATTGTCAGATCTCAGGAAAGTATAATGCAGTAAATTTAAGGGACCCTTCATTATGTATTGGCAGTGGCTCAAAACACAGTCATTTTTAAGTGCTCGGGAAAGTCTTGTCTCTTTTTGCAATCTTCTGTTTTCATGTTATCCTGTTTTATATTTAACACATCCATAACCGTATGCAGTTTAGAAATGTTGAATGTACTGATCCATCTCTAAAATGTAGACATTTTCTACACCTCCACCTTCATACAGTGCATTTCCTGAGTGTAGAGGGTGTAGTTCTGCTGTGGGTTTTGAAACCGTTCGAAATAAGGTGACATGCAAGTTAGCACTCATTTTTTTCTTTCAAAGGGGAGAGAGAGGAGGAGATGAGGTGGGGGGGGGTGGGGGGGGGGTCGTGTACGTCTCATCCTTGCTGTCTCATATTCTAGCCATGAAACACTCATCTGGGGGACCTATACCTTTAGGGGCATCTAGTATGAGAAACCATCAGACAGCCATTCATTCTAAATGATTCTTCACCCATTCTCTGAAAGGAAAGCTGAGATGAAAGACGTCTGGGGGAAAATAAATATGGATTTGATGAGTAGCCCACGAGAGACTCTTTGGTTGGATGTACTTGGAGCGCGCCGGGTCACCAGCCCCCACTCGGCTGTTTCGCAGATGCTCTGTGCCTCTGACCCAGCACTTCCTGTAGAGTTCACTATCCACATCCCTCTCAACTTTCAACATTTTTTCACCACACGCCACAGCTTCATTTCTAATCTCCGCGATTAATGAATTGCGTGGCGGTTCTGGATACCTCTGATGGAACACGTGTGTTATGTAACAGGACGCATATTGTTTGCGGCCAAATACTATATTCACATGAGGCAAGGAAGACGTTTTGTCAACCTGAATGGTTGTTTTTTTTTAATATGTATATTCAGTATGTTGCCCCAGTTTGTGATATTTTAAATTGTGCTATTAGAACATGATCGACCAAACACATAGATTTACCCCTGCAAATAACACAAGATTAATAATGCAATTAAAACTTTTTTTTTATCACACTTTCATTCATTATAGTGAATTTAATTACGTCAATCAAATAGGCATATTGATAAGGGCACATGACAGTATTTAAAAAAAAGAGTAAAAGCATGTTTCTCTTTGTGACACAGGAGACACAAATGCTTGATTTAGGCTAGTCCAGGATGCAAGGTGATTTGAGCGCTGAAATACAACATTCAAATGTAGCTTCAATGCTTTTGGGGTGTGTTTGAGGGGATATTGAAGGTCACAGTCACAAATATCTGGCAACCCTGTCCAGTAATACTGCAATATGGAGGGAATCGCAAATTTAGGGACAAATTTAGGGAAGTTCTCGCACGTCACCCCCCTGCTGAGGTCACTCCACTGGCTGCCGGTCGTGGCCAGGATCAGGTTCAAAGTTCTGACCCTGGCCTACACTGCAGCCAAAAGGTCAGACCCCTCCTACCTACAGGACTTAATCCAGCACTATGCTCCTGCTCAACCACTTCGCTCTGCTGCTGCAGGGCGACTTGCACTTCCCTCCCTCCGTGTTAACGGCTCTTGCTAGTACCGACTGCGGAGCTTTTCCACCCTAGCTCCCCAGTGGTGGAACGAACTCCCCACTCTGCTGCGCTCAGCTGACACACTGTTTTTCGTCGTGGTCTGAAAACGCACTTTTTCAGACTCCACCTCGACTAAAATTATACCTATATAGGGCCATTCTATAGTATTTGCTTCCTGTTTTTTGCTTGTTTTCTATTTAACTTGTGTTTTTGGTTATTTTATAGTTCAGAATGTATAGCTGACTGTGTGTACTAATGCTTATTACTAGGGATAGCTCCTACGCTGTGAGAAAGCTGTGCTTTGTCGGATTTGCTTTGTAGTCGCGTCAATGACCTTCAATATGCTCTTATTGTACGTCGCTTTGGATAAAAGTGTCTGCCAAATGATTGTAATGTAATGTAATGTAATGTAAAACAGTATAAATTATAAAGTAGAAATGGGCACCTTGCTACGTACCCAGCATTTCTTTAATACCCCACAACAAAAATAATCTGAGAAAAAGTGAGTGTAAGTGAGAAGGAGCAAACATCCATTCTGACAGGCTATACCGGGCACACCCAAAATGTGGTGCCTAACCCCACCCTCTCACCTCTCTACCACAAACTGCCAATACAGCTACACCTTCCATCACAGCCAGCTAATGTCTGCACCGTGTGAAGTGTAGGATTGTTGCCACAATTAATGTCTATTTGATTGATGTCATTTCCCTGCACCACAAAGGTGACAAACCTGACGGCTCCCGCGTGGATGTGTGCAGTCATGATGGGGAAATGGCAGAAGACGTTTCTGAATCTTGTCATCAGATTCTGCCAGCTTTACTCTGAGGATCAAAGGGGTTTCTCAGTGACTCTAGACATATCCCAGAGCTGAGAGCACTGGTGTCAGAACCCAGCCCTGGAGGGCCGCAGTGCCGATCTTGAGGTGTCTCGCAACCAATATTCATTTAAGTTGTAGATTGACTATAGAATCCACACACCTTGTTCTCAAGCCCTTAATTGGCTACTGATTGAAAGGAAACCGCAAAAACCCCAGGATGCTGCGACCCTCCAGGACTTGAGTTTGACACCCCTGTCCCAGAGTATCAGTTAATGAAGACAGTTGTGATTGGCTTATGGTGCTGCTGCTCCCTGTTTCGGCCTGCCACCAGCAGAAAGTCGCTCAGCCATTGGTCCGTGAGTGCCATTGGAACATGTGGAGGTGCCCTGGGCACTGGCCTGTCCAGTGTTACAGATGATCACTAAGGCAAAAGGCGTCAGCATCTTTCTAGATATATCACAGTTTTAATTTGGTTTCATTGTTTCCATTTCCTAACAGTGTATACAGCTGATCTCATATTGCCCAAGGGCATACCATAAATCTAATCGCTGCTGAAAAAAAAGAGGGTGTGGAGTTTCCTTCCATGCTGAACTCTTCACAGATGGGAGGATCCATGAGTCATCAGAACATAAATAAAAAAATAAAAAAACCTTTTTAACCGGCTATTCAGATCATCCAGGTTTGGCATGAAAATGAAGAATGAATGAATTGCATTGATCTTTCCGCTGGAAAGATTATCTTTGCAGTACTGCACTTATGGTGTCTAATAGTTTAGTCCATGCAATCCATCCAATAATTGATGGATTATCCCCATAATTGTTTTAAACATTTTGTTTTTATACAGGTGCATGTGTGACGTGAGATCACAGAGCAAGGCCGTGTGGTCAAACTCAATCATCAAAAGATTGATTGGTGGAGGTGATGGCACTGATGGTATATATATGCCCTAGATCTGGAGATCATTGTCTTGTACACCTCCCTCAACTACACACTTCTAATTTCTTTCAACGGCTGTGAGGCTCCGCTTCAATCTATCGCCCTCTGGAAGGTGACATCAACATATGGAGCAGATGATGTCTGCTCTTGAAAAGTGTCTGCTATGGGGTAAATCATTGCTGGGTTATTCTACTCTCGAATGCAGCAGAGCGAGCTGGTCATAAAATAACTCACTTTTGAAACCAGAAGGTTGTAGATTTAAATCACAGGTGGAACACTGCCTTTGTATCTTTGAATGTGTTCAACGTGAATTGATTAAAAAATGAATTTAGCTGGTAGCATACACTGGTAATATGTTAAATTCAGGCTCTACATCCATGCAAATTGAAAAGACTCAATGATGCTTAAAATGGACATGCACAAGTGTGACTAAGTGTAAAGTGTCCATTTGCAGTTAGATTTGAACTTTTTTCATTTCCAGAATTAGCAAAGGCCCTGTGCAAACAGGACACTCGGCAAAAACATAAGCAATCGAGGGAAGTGGCTGTCTCCAATAACATGCAAATTAAGGGTGAAAAAAGCTCCTTGAAAAGATAAAAAGCTCCATTCATGATATTTTGCACTTTTTCCAAACAAAGGTTTGGAAGAAGTTCCGGTCGTTAGCTGAAGAACTTCCTGGTTTCGTTCTTGCGAGTCATGAAGATGAGCGTGAATATTACGACTCATATCGGGGCCAGGTAGCTATACAATATAATGTTCTAATAAAGTTCAGTATGGCTTTAACTGTACAGTGAGGTCTCATGCTTAAAACTACAACGTCCCCTGAATGCACATGTACATTTTTTCCAATTTACCTAATAGTGGTCTGCCATATTGTATTGTCCACCATTTAAAAAAAAGTGTTCATCTAAACATCAGCGATCTCATCCGATTTGTACAAAACTTTTCCGTGAATCATTTTCAAAGTTCAAAAGCACACTGCGAGCCACACCTTATCTATCTGTCAGTTTGTAATGAATCCATTAAATATATTATAAGAGATTTCAGCAGAATGACTGACACGGGCGCGTGGTGAAGAGAGCCAAAGTAAACACTTATGCATCTGAGGAACTGGCGGTGATGTTTTTCCAGTGGTAGCACATTCTGATGTGCAAATATCAAAAATCTGACGACAGATGTATTAAAATATTATGTAGGGGTGTGCAGAGACAACAGTAACTGTGTCTGCATCAGTTCCATCAACACAATATTCCATATCTGTACTTAAAATGGAGGGTGCCTAGAAACTGTCATCCTGGAGGGGCAGGAGGGTTTCAGATGAGCTTGTCAACTTTATTTCAGAAATGCACCTGTGAATGTCTCGCAAAATGAAAATTACCATTCAATCATTCTGTTTCCAGCTCACTTTCTATATACTGTATACAAAATGGAACAATTAATATGAGGTTAAAGTACAGACTGCCAGCTTTAATTTGCAGCTATTTACATCCATATTGGCTGAACCACGTAGGAATTGCAGTCCTTTTTATACATAGTCCACCCATTTTGGGGGACCAAAGGTAATTGGACAAGTCGGCTGTTTCTTGGTCAGCTGTGTGTTGTTGCATTATTAGTTCTTACACAAGAAAGCTAACAAAAGGTCTAGAGTTTGTAGACTCCAAATGCAAATTCCGCATCTAGAATCAACTCTAGACTGTTAGTTGGCTTTCTTTTACATGAACTAGTGATGCAACAACACACAGCTATATATACTGTACGTAGTATATGCTCTTACTTGACAGATGTAATGACCGTGCTTTTCAACATACACCGCTTTTCAAACATGTTTTAAAAGGGCGGCAAAGCTCTATATCAGCATATTGAAAAGATGCATACTGAAAATACACCACCTTTCAAGTCAGGATCTCAAAGGGTTCATTTCTCAAAATTGCCATGCTCAATTGGTCGTCGTTGCTATGCGGGAAAGTTGAAAGGAAGATTGAATCCTCAGAAACGCACTGCCGAGCGATGACCACGTTTCGAAAATGAAGCGGCGTGAAGCAGTGCATTGCCATTAAGACCATATTAATACCTTGCATTTATATCGCGCCTTTCTCAATACTCAAAGGGCTTACAGTGATGAGGGGGAAACTCGCCTCTACCACCACCAATGTGTAGCACCCACTGGGTGATGCAGCGGCAGCCATTTTTTGCGCCAGAATGCTCACCACACATCAGCTGAGGTGGAGAGAGAGAGAATGATTATTAGCCAATTAAACTGGGGGATGATTAGGTGGCAGATTGAAAGAGCCAGGTTGGGAATTTAGCCAGGACACCGGGAACAAACCCCTACTCTTTGCGATAAGTGTCATGGGATCTTTTAATGACCACAGTGAGTCAGGACCTCGGTTTAACATCTCATCCGAAAGACGGCATCTCCTACAGCACAGTGTCCTCATCACTGTACTGGGGCTTTGGGATTTATTTGACCAGAGGGAAGATTGCCCCCTACTGGTCCACCAACACCACTTCCAGCAGCAACTTAGTTTTCCAAGGAGGTTTCCCATCCAAGTACTAACCAAGCCCACACCTGCTTAGCTTCAGTAATTAAGCAGGAGCAGATTGCATGGTGGTATGGCTGCTGACATATTAGCTCTCTTGCATATCTCCCAAACCTCAACTATGCAGAATGCCACTCCTTCCACCACGGGCAGCAGATAACATGCCGCCCCCGTCATTCATTGCATTATTCTTTCCACCGTTGCGTCATATGTGGCTGTCAAGGCTTCAATAAAGCTGCTTTATTGTTCCAGCTGAACAAGCCAGTCTACAATGTCAGCGGATTATCGGGAAGCTAACGCTGTGATGCTCATAGTGCTTCAGGTGACAGGAAAACCTTAACATCACAAGGGGAGCAGGACGTTAAAGGAATGCTGTCTCTCAGTGTATGACGGCAGCATTGCCGTGACTTGACCACACAGGTGCATGTAGTTTCCAGCGAACTTGCGCTGTTAGTCTGGAATGTATGGTTTCATTTTGTGTAAGTACACAAGCACCAATAGGGGGACAGTCATTGGGCAACACATATATGAACGTACTGTATAAACGTAAATGTCCATAGCATGTAGGTAGCCAAATTAACAGATGTTTTAGGGAGACAACTTGGTTCAATACATTCAGCAAAAAGAGTTCACAAACAACCCATCACTACCCAGCTCAACTGTAACTGCTTTCAGCACTGTGAAAGAACAAATGCGTCGGTCAACGTGTCAAACAGCACATTAGAACATTTGTTTGTTGCAATTTACAATTTGGTCATTTGGCACAAACATTTAAGCAACACGACAAAGCAAAGTGAGCAGCAGCTGCTGCCAGGTGCTGGTACAGCCAGCTGGCAAGGCAATACCCCTTTTTTAAATAGAAACGTTGAGTTAAACAGAAACATCGAGGTGTAATTTGAAATGGTGAGTTTTCAGATGCTTGCGGTACACGGCCAGTGATTCAATTCCTTCCTGACTGATTGGGTCATCAGTGGATGAGAGTAGAGAAGAGCTCGAAGGGACAGCCAGCTGGCAGGAGCATGGCGAATGGAGACGTCTGGTTGGACTGTACGGTGTGATTATTGTCTAAAGATAGGAAGGGGGGAGTACCATTTTCAGCTTGGTATGCCAGTGTGAGTGGTTTAAATGAACAGTGGTGAATGCGGGCAGCCGCTGGAAGCTTCAAAAGTGGCGTGGCATGAGTGAATTTAGGCAGGTTGAAGACTAGGTGGACAACAGCATTCTGTCACCAGAGAGCAAGGCATTACAATAGTAAAATAGTCCAGATGAGAGTTTACAAGGACTTGGAAGAGAGAAGCTGTACAGCCTCCTGGGTTAAGAAGGGGTGGATTCTCCTGATGTTACTGTACAAAAGGTGCCATTGTTGTAGATTTCATAATGCTGCTTTCTTGGCAACTTGCTTTTTGGTGGATCTCAAAATCCTTGCTGTTAAGTCGTTTCAAAGTAAATCCCTCCTTCCATCTTCTCTTCTGTTTTCATGTGATTAATCAAAATGACCGTATGTGAACAATTTCACATTTTTCAAAGAAAGAAACATGTCAACACTGTAGTTTGAAAAGGAAATATTTTAATTAAGCAATTAAAATGCTTGATCAACAAGCCACTGAGGCCTCAGTCATTAAAGTTAAAGTCCATGAGCCAAGGCTGAGCCCAGCAATCTAGACATGGCTTACACCCTGACTCAGTCACTATCCAGCTTTGACCAGAATTCCACAGTTGCTAAAAACAATGGTCTTCATCCTTTCATGGGAAAGGTGGGTTTACATTGAACCACGGTCCCTTGGGTCATATTTTGAGAAGTTTTTCTCAGCTCTGGGGTTGATGCTCACTGGAGACAGGTTGATATCAGATTACAGAGACAGTGTTTACCTGAGGGGTATTCATTCCCTGTGAAATGTCTGCGAATTATCTTAAGTTTACATTAAACTTTAACTAATATGGTTACATTAAATTCATTTGGCAGATGCTTTTTCAAACGTACAATAAGTGCATACCGAAGGTCATTGAAGCAATTACAGAACAGGTCAGACAAAGCACATTTCTATCATAACGTAGCAGCTATCCATAGACATGAACATTGAGTATAGTACACACAGGAAGCGATGGCTAGGTCTTAAGGCTAGGTCAGTAAGACATGATAAACTACAAAATCACAACAAGAATTAAGGATAAAAGCAAAAAGCAAGAAACAAGTGCTATTTGAGAATGGTACTTGATTGGTGGGTCAGTGAAGGTGGAGTCTGAAGAGGCGTGTCTTCAGACCATGACGTAATTCTATAAGTAAGTAATTACATTGAAGGTTAAGTAATGAAGGTTAAGTAATTATTTCAGATATCTGAGGCTGACTTTACAATGGAATTATCATCTGCTGCTGTTGCTTCATGGTTCTTAGACACAGGAAATTCGCTGTGGGTCCAGACAGGTACAGTTACACCTGGTCTTAGGAATCATTGGATCAGTACCAAGTGCTTTCCTTTCAACAACAGCAACATGCCAAGGAGTCACTAGAGATGACCGTGTTTCTACTTATTTAAGTCTAAATGCATTCAACCAATGCATTTCTGCTTGGAAAAAGTCAGTTCTTCTGATGAATTATGATCTTGTGTATGTGTGGCTAAATTTGTAGGCAGCAATTCAGCCACTCAACCTTAACCTCAGATCAACTCAACCGCAGTCGACCATTGACCTCTAACTTCCCACTGGCTAAAACTCGCTTGAGGTCAAGACCAATGGGAAAATTTTTCTGAACATCTCTGAGAAGATGTGCCTGAGCACATTGACACATATGATTTACAATATCCATTGTTCAGAGCTGTCTCAACGTGTTTTCCGTTGGTGGGCTTTTATAGGATACTGAAAACCATAAGCCAAAAGCAGACATTATGGTAGGGCTTCCACTAGGGCTATAGGATAGTGTGCATTTTAGAAATACTAAATTATAAATGTACACCTGACAAATTGTCACACTTTGAATATGTTGATGCTTTCACATCCTGGTTACCCTAGACTTTGTCACCTTAGTTACTTTCTTGATCATATTCTACATGATCATTTTGATATACAGTATGTGTGTGTGTGTGTGTGTGTTCCACAATCTGGAATTAATAAATTTGTGCGAGCTCGTGCTCTTCGTTTCCAACTATAACTTGGGAGAGAACAAATGAGCAAGCACTCCTCTGCCATATGTGACGTCAAGCCCTCGCTTCCTTTCACTGTAAATATCAAGGATCATATTGTGATTATGCTCAAGGCACTAGAGATGTAAGACAATTTTCAGCGATTGTCCTGACATTTTAAACATTATTACCCTATATAGCTACTTCACGGCTAACATGATTATGCATAAAAGTACTAATTTGACTGATTGATTTATGATATGTGGTAAACTCCTGTTCATAACATTGCAGCAGAACCATGTTTGATTCAGGAAAGTGCCTATCAGGTGTGGTCCATTTCGCAATCGGGACGAAACCTGCATCTGGAATGCATCTCATTGTGCCTCCTAGCAAGACAATATGCTGACGCTGAACCATGATTTGCTGAGACACTTCTCTGACGGACACTCTTTTCTCTACTACCCATGCCGAAAATACATTAAATTGAATTAAATTAAATTCATTTAAAAGTGTATTACATAAATATGCACATATATATACTGTATATACTGTATATATAAGGAAATCCATAAACCTTATGTTTTGGGAACATATAGTAAAATGTATGGGCAATACTGCAAAAATTGGTGCTTATTCATGATATCCGACATAGGCATGGAGGTGGTGGAATGTTGGTGTTTTTAATAATAAAAATACATTTTCAGAGTTATCAAGTTTCTTGTCAGAGAAGAAGAAATACACAGAGATACCGTATCTGCAACATGTACGTCTGCTGGACATGCATCTATATCACCACAGGTGCCACAGTGTATGACAAACACATTATCTCAATCATGTGTGCCTGCTGTGCTTGTATCTACTGTACACACCTACCGTGTCTCACACTTACAATGCCGCTCTCCCGCTACAGGCTATACAAGAAAAATAAAATTCTGTACAGTAAATCATTCCTTGACACGTTAAGAAACTCCTTCAGGGGAGAGGAAAAACTTGTAAATCAATACAGGGTTTCTTTAAATTAAATATTCAAACTGAAAGGAAGTGAGAGTGGAATGAAAGAGAATATTAATTATTATTGTTAAATAGTTAACCATTCAAACTGGAGTCAAACTGGCATATCTTAATTCTAGGTTTTGGGAATTTCTACATGCGAATTGCAGTAAAAGATTTTGTCAAGCTTCCAGTTTGGGGTGTTCTCTTCCTTCAAAATATGCTGAGTTAAATAATGAGTTACATAAAGCTGAATTATATAATGGCTTAGTGAAGAAGCAAACATAATGAATATCGACTTAGTAATGAAGCAAACATAAAACATAAACACCAATCTTTCCTGAGTAATTTATGAACAATTCTATCTACATGGGATTGCTAGCTAAGAACATGTACTGTGGAAGCTGTTTCAGGTATTGATACTGTTATTGTACCACGTGCACTCAAGAGATGGGGTCCAGACAGTCACATTTACTCAGGTAGTGGTTGGAATTATGGTCGAAGAATGGAAGCTGTCAGTGTTATACAATGAGCACCATAATTCATTGGACAGTTACACATTTTGTTATTTTGGTTCTGTACTCTAGCACCTTGAGTTGAAAAGGATACAATGACAATGTTGTTGAAGTGCAGACTGTCCACTTTAATTTGAGGGTATTTTCATCCATATCGGATGAACTGTTTAGAAATGATAGAATCTTTTGTACATTGCCCCCCCCCCCCCCCCCCCATTTTTGGGCATCAAAAAATATTGGAAGGTTTAACATAATGTAAAATAAAGTAATCATTTTTAATATTTGGTCGCATATCCTTTGCATGCCATGACTTCCTGATGTCTGTGACCCAACAATATGAAAAGACTCTTGATATCTTATTTTCTGGTACTCCTACAAGCCATAATATTACCTCTCTGCATTTGAATGGATCTCTATGGGAATTGGGGGGTGGGACTAGATTTAGCTGTAAATTACACTGGAACAGTATGGAACACATGGTTGGCTAAATGGCTCTAAGTCATCAAGGGTCTGACGTATCAAACAAGCCTTAAACCATCTGCTGCCAGATATGCAGTAGATATGGATGGATAACTTGAAGGGTTTCTTCGCCTGACTTATTTTTCCATAGAGCTCAATAAGAAAATTTGTCAGGAGAAACAACCCTTAAAGTGATCCATCCATATCTACTACATATCTGGCAGCAGAGTGATGGTTTGAGGCTCATTTGATACCTCGGACCCTTGATGACTTATAGCCATTTCGGCAACCATGTATTCCATACTGTTCCAGCATAATTTACACCTAAATCTAGTCCCACCCCCAAATTCCCATAGAGATCCATTCAAATGCAGAGAAGTTATAGTATCGCTTGTAAGAGTACCAGAAAATAAGATATCAAGAGTCTTTTGATATTGTTGGGTCTCAGACCTCAGGAAGTCATGACATGCAAAGGATATGCGACCAAATATAAAAAATGATTACTTTATTCTACATTATGTTAAACTGTTCAATATTTTTTGATGCCCGAAAATGGATGGGGCTATGTACAAAAGTTCTATAATTTCTAAACGGTTCATCCGATATGGATGAAAATACCCTCAAATTATACGATGACAGACTGCACTTCCGCCTCGTTGTCATTGTATCCTTTCAAACTCAAAGTGCTAGAGTACAGAACCAAAATAACAAAAAATGTGTCACTGTCCAATGAATTATGGTGCTCACTGTATCTAAATGCTATCTAAATCTATAATTAATGTATTTTTCTATTTGAATGGCCTTGGCTATCTTTTCTTGGTTTGTTTTCCAAATCTTTCCTTCATGTTTTGTCATGCGCCTTGCCAAATTCTAACAATTAGAATATAAGTCTTCCTTCATTTCAGCCAACCCACGGTACGTTACAAACCCCAATTCCAAAAAAGTTGGGACAGTATGTAAAATGCACATAAAAGCCGAAAGCAGTGATTTATAAATTTTCTTTTACATATATTTAATTGAAAACAATACAAAGAAAAGATATTTAATGTTTTACCTTATCAACTTTATGGATTTTGGTAAATATACACAAATTCTGAATTTGATACCTGCAACACATTCCAAAAGACAGGGGCAAAAAAACGACTGGGAAGTTTTAAAAAAACCCATGGTTGGCTAAATGGCTGGACGTCATCAAGGGTCTGCAGTATCAAATGAGCCTCAAACCATCACTCTGCTGCCAGATATGTAGTAGATATGTATGGATTACTTGAAGGGTTGTTTCTCCTGACTTATTTTCCATAAAGTTCAATAGGAAAATGGCATTACATTACATTCATTTAGCAGACGCTTTTTTCCAAAGCGACGTACAGTAAGTGCATACAGAGACATCATCAAGATCACAAAATGAGTCAGGAGAAACAATACTCCAAGTGATCCATCCATATCTACTGCATATCTGGCAGCAGAGTGATGGTTCGAGGCTTGTTTGATACCTCAGACCCTTGATGACTTAGTCATTTAGCCAACCATGTAATCCATACTGTTCCAGGGTAATTTACAGCTTAATCTAGTCCCCCCGCCCAATTCCCATAGAGATCCATTCAAATGCAGAGAGGTTATAGTACTGCTTGTAAGAGTACCTTAAAATAAGATAACAAGAGTCTTTTGATATCCTTTTATACCCATGATAGCATCACCTGTTTACCTGTGGCATGTTCCAAACAGGTGTTTTTTGAACTTCCCAGTCTTTTTTTGCTCTTGTCCTAACTTTTTTGGAACGTGTTGCAGGCATCAAATTTGGAATTAGCCTATATTTACAAAAATCAATAAAGTTGATAAGGTAAAACATTAAATATATTTTATTTGTACTGTTTTCAATTAAATATACGTAAAAGAGAATTTACAAATCACTGCTTTCTGCTTTTATGTGCATTTTACATACTGTCCCAACTTTTTTGGAATTGGGGTTTGTAAAATGTTTTTTAAAATTTAACAAAGCAATGCTTCAACCTACCAAAATTCACGTGCCATGGCAGTTTTGAACACCCTTCACTGGCTTTTGGTGGTGGCCCACATTCAATTAGCTGGGTGGTGTCCCATCCCTTCGAACTCCCGGCAGCCGCCGCTCCTCACTGACATGACTCTTCTCTGCCCTCACCCCCTGCTGGTGGAACGGCCTTCCTCAATCTGTCAGGAAGGCAGATTCACTGGTTGTCTCCAAACCCACCTTTTCAAATTACAGCTTAATGTTTCTCTCTAAAATAAACAAACAAATAAATAAAACTAACTAACCCATGTCTCCTTTATCTTGCAGTTCTTGAAGCAAGCACCTTGACAGTGGCACTTACATGATTGTGACTATATCGCTAGCTCTTATGTTGTTTACTTACCACATGAAAGACACTTCTGTATGTTGCTTTGGCTAAGGGTCTGCTAAATGACAAAACTGGAAACTTTACTTTCTGATTATTCTGACATGGTAAGTTATAACTGCACAGAGAGGCCATATTCCATAATTCTACTTCCAGCGTGGAAATACCACTGAAGAAGAAGAGGAAGCAACATGATACGGAGGCAGAAAAGAAGAAGAAGAAGAAGAGGGAACAGTTGCACAGTGCTTCATACACAGGTCTGCCAATGGATCATCTCACTATATAAAAATGTGAAAGCCCACAGAGGCCCCTGCTGTGCCAATAACAGTGTTGGCTGGGGAGGAATGATTCTTGTGGGAGAGAATGAAATGAGTAAGACCTGGGAGAGCCAGAAGTTCATTTGATGCAGGACATTCCGTGTGGGAGCTGATGACCATGCAAGCTTTTGAAAGCTATCCAATAGTTCTCACTCACTCCATTTCAGTGCAGAAATCTTACTGCTCTGTGGTCGTGTCGAGGACACAGTACTTTGAAACAATGTCAAAAAGCATTATTGCCATCTTTGTTACTTGCCTAAATATTAACAAATAAAATTAATAAAAGTTTCTTCTGACAAATGTTCCTATTGAACTCTATGGGAAAATAAGTCAGGAGAAGAAACCCTTCAAGTTATCCATCCATATCTACTGCATATCTGGCAGCAGAGTGATGGTTTAAGGCTTGTTTGATACATCAGACCCTTGATGACATTTAGCCAACCATGTGTTCCATACTGTTCCAGTGTAATTTACAGCTAAATCTAGTCCCACCCCCCAATTCCCATAGAGATCCATTCAAATGCAGAGAGGTTATAGCATCGCTTGTAGGAGTACCAGAAAATAAGATATCAAGAGTCGTTTGATATTGTTGGGTCAGAGACATCAAGAAGTCATGGCATGCAAAGTATATGTGACCAAATCATTTTCATTGTATCCTTTCAAACTCAAACCAAAATAACAAAAAAATTTGTTACTGTCCAATGAATTATGGTGCTCACTGTATGTCCACAGCAATGTGCCAAATCAAAAAAAACATCAGCCTTCACTTTTTTTCCTTAAATTAATTACACATTCAATTAGTTTAAATAGTCAAACTCAAATCCTACATCCTGTCACCATTTTCAATTAAATTTCAAATTCAAGAATTGAATGGGAATGTATGAGCAATTCTCAATTCAATTTAGAATTTAACCAAAAATGTACCCAAAACCTGTCCACAAACATGCACGGACTATCAATACACTGTCAAATATTACTATAACAGTGACAATTTGAGGCAGTTGTTATAATTGTTATAATTATAATTGTTACTGCTACCCTGAACAAAAGTGTGGCAGATTATTGCTCCTTGTTTGTGTGATATTGTGCACAGAACACTATTGTTAACATTTTTTAAAAATGGTTAATGTTAAAAAATAAAAACATAATAAAAACTGTACTGTTGCCCTCTGGAATTAATTCATTAGGAAATATATACTATCTATTTGCACCTTTATATTTACACCTACTTTCCAGAAGCTAAGCGTCTCCTTTTTTCTTGCGCAGTCTTGACACTTCTGGGCGATTAAATCAATTGTTAAAAAACTGCTGGACCGCTTTGAAACTACACTCCAGCGCCTTCAGGCACATATTATGGCGCGCATACACACGGGACAGATCCCGCCCGCTTCCTGTTGGTGTGAGGACAAACAGATGCATGCAACGCATCGGCATAACCGCAATCTCTATTCCTCGCTTCTGGCATGGACAGCGACCCGAATCTCACCTCCCATGGGTGTCGCCCCGCCCCACCCAAGAGCACAACCCATGAAACTGTCATGTGACTTGCACACGATCCACTCTGGAGTTTTTAAGAAAGTGAGCACAATTCATCACCCTAGTGAAGCAATACTGCGTTGACCAGTCTGCGTTTTCCATATCTCATGGGTTCCGCTCTACGACTGTAACGACGTTTAAGGTGTTATTCTGAAGTCTAATGACAAAGAATATACATTGCTATTAATTTTGGAGTACAGTATAAACGCACAGCAACACAGGTGAAGTAAGTAGCAGTGTTTCTTTTTTATTTTTAAACTATTGTGAATGTATCTGAAGATCTCCTGTAATCAAATTTATTGGTTAGGCTACTATTTAAAGTACGCTCATACTGATATACTAACGTTGCCTAATAATTTAATTTACATTTTGTAATGCGCTTTTAGTTCATGGCAAAACTTTCTTTGTGTTTTCTTTGTCCAGGCTATCTAAAGAATATTAGTTAATACAGTAGGAAATGCGACCGAGACAAGTAGGGCTACCGTAGAACACAGGTGTGAATGGTTGCTATGGTTTTAGAGTCTTGTTATTTTTTTCTAGGCCGGGGTTCTCCTAGAAACACGCGTTAAGCATTTGATGTATAATTAAGTAAATAAATACGAAGTTGCGGAATTAATTTTGAAACTATACTAAATCCAAAGAAACGAAATGCACGTTGTCCAGGTGAATTTTGTGCTGACACTTAGCCTACCGGTTCGACATTACAGCGATAGCCTACTATTCTCTTCGACTGGGTAATACTGATATTTGTTGAGAGCCGTGTGGTGCTGCCAGTGTCTAATGTAACGAATGTTTCACAATTGCGTAGTCCGCGTCCCAGATTCAATTGACAGAAACTGTACCCATCATCATGTGTCCTTAAATTTACGAGCAACCAAAATAGATGTAGCCTACATCTAGTATTACACATGTACAAATGAATCTACCAATCTTTTTTATTATTTATTATTATTACTATTGTTGTTAGGCTCACTAAAAGCAATCCAATGCAATATCAAGAAATGTATACAGAAGAACGATAATATTGTATGAGAAAGTAATATGACATCAAACATACCTGGAATAGAAAAAGTAACAGATCACAATGATTTAAGCCAACGTCTTCATACTGTATATTTGACTTGATATGTGAATATTATACTTAATATGATTATACATATTTTATTAATTTTTCTACGCAATGACACAGCAAAGCTATTTAATAATTACACCACATTGGTTTCTGCAATGATACATACATTTTGTGACCCCCTTGTGTGCAATGAGGTTTAATAGGTGTACCAGAGATTGAGCTCCATATTGAAGCAAGTCCACATTTCTGTGGTAAATTGTTGCTGTGTGTGCTGCGATGACGCTGTTTATTAAGTCTAAATCTTCAGTTTCCTTTCCGGAACCTGAGTCTTGGACCCGAACGGGGCCCTCCCAACCCGGGGCAGATAAGGGTCATTTCAGAACTGTAATCACACCCTGATGTGATGGTGTGACTGTAGATGAACGCAAGCCTGAAATTTGCAGGCTCTTTGTATGTCATTTAGTGAGTTGATAGTTGGGCAGGTCAGTATTTTGCTATTTTTAAACTCCTTCCTGCTGGGTGTTCTTGGGTGTACATATGAGGCAGCCCTTCCTTTCTGAAGCACAGTAAACAGATATCTTTCGGGACTAGTCCAACTCCCCTTTCTCTCCCTGACGCCCTCTCTCTCCCCCTCTTTTCCCTCTCTTTGTCCCCTCCCACCCTCGTGTCACCTGGCTCCCACGGGCGGCTCTGTTTCCTGAGCTTTTGTTTCAAGGCTGAAGCTTGCGTCAGACATTCCGCTTCATTCCGCTTGGCACATGCGAGTTCACTTCCTGTTTGAAGCATGGTGGGGTGTGGGATGCGGGGTGTAGGAATGGGGGGTGTAGCTGGGGTTTTAGACTAAGCCACTTACTTTATCACCAGGCTCTCCATTCACACACAACCCCTCAGCACCCCCATCTACACCAGCACCACTCATGCGTGCACATTACATGGACATTATATAGACATTCAGATACATGCAAGTTCATGGAAAGTTATAAATATGTTTACCTGGACATTATGAGAGTAAATATTGACCTCTTTTTTCCCTCTCTCATCACATATCAGTTTACTGAAACAATGAAAAATGTTACAGAACAGACCGTTTAAGGAAATCTAAATTTTAATCTTAATAGCGTTCCAGATCCGTCACAGTAGAATTACAACATTCCCTGGGTCGACAGATTAGAACCTCAGGGGTGGGGCTTCTCCTCTCCTGTGCTCCCATTAGGTTGGCCCATAATCTGGGCGGAGCATAACAGGGTGAGGCTTGGCGGGGCAAAGCAGGGTGGGGCAAGTCCCAGTGAGAGGAACCCAACGAGGAGCCAGTGCTGATAAGGGCCCCAGAAAGGAGTGGGGGATGGGCGGACCCATTGTCTGGGAGGATGAAGGGAGGGTCTCTCTCTCTCTCTCTCTTTCTCTCACTCTCTCTCTCTCTCACACAGTGAAGTTCTGTGAGATGGAAAGGAGACAGGCCTGGCAGGGAACTGCCTCACCCCACCTCCTCTAGTCCCTCCGATCCATTCAGTGAGGCCCTCTGCTCTAGCCTGGATTACTTTGAACATCATTGTTATTATTTATTTCATATACAAGTCATTTATTTATTTACCTATGTATTCTGCATATTTATTTTTATTCATTGAAATAAATTTTCTAGGTAGTTGGGGTTTTATATTTCTCAGTTCAAGCAATCCCTACTGGGTGAGAAATCCAGAGGTTCAGAGAAATATGCATCAGGAATTGACTTATGAGCTCTGTTAGGTGGAATTGAAGCCTGTTGTTCCCCTCCAAAATAAACAAATACCAACGATTGTTCTTCTGAAGCAGTATATTGATGACGATTGCTAAGCAGCAATCGTCATCAATATACTGCTTCAGAAGAACAATCGTGTTTTTGTAAGTCATTAAAAAACAGCTACACTTACTTGCATACATTATTTGTATTTATTGGTGTCGTTTATAGAGTAGGTGTGTCACATATTTTTTGCCATTTTATACATGATTAGATAGCTCATGGAAACTGCTTATAAGCACTGAAAGGCTTCCTGTCAATTCTGATTCCCCTTCTTCTGCCATACAGGACCTATTTGCGGACTACTTATTGGGGACAATTCTATTTTGTGTAATGTACACATATTATTTTGCAAAAGAAGAATATCAACCCATATTGCTGTGAGACCAACACATACACTTTTCAGTTATCATTTATGCACATTATAGTTGTAAAAAAACATTTATTAGTAATTATTTAAATAGTTATTTATCTTCTGTTAGATAAGCACTTGGGACATGGAATCAATTCAGTTTCATCTTGGCAGTTAGCCAGTGAACACATCATTATTCTTTAAAAAATAAAGTAATTTGCTGCATGCAGCCTGTGTGTCTCATTACAAACATATCTTGGGATTGTTATTTAACAGTGTATTATAAAGGTCTTTAGAGTCTTAAAACAAACAGCTTGAATTTATTTCATATAGGTGGCTTTCAGACATGTGATAGACCCATTTTTTTTTAGAGAGGGAGAGCTAGGGGCCCTTGGACAATGCCTCATTTGAGAACAGACACCCTTTGTCCATTTCCGTGGAGGAAGGAATTCTTGTGTTGGGCGAGGGTGGTGCTCCGATTTCCCATTATACCCCACTCACATCTTCGGCACTGGGTTGAGTAATCAGAAGAGAATCTGCCATATGTAATTCCACAGCAAACACCCGATTAGAATTTCTTTCTGCCGCTAATTTGTGCTAAAAATGCAGCCGGTCTAAACGGCCTCTCTGGCTGTGGTCAGACTCTTACTGCTGTATATATAGAATGCTGTCACTCATGTTGGTTTTTAGGACTCTATTAGACTCCTGAATAATTTTCTCCGTTACAGCACAGGCGTATTATTTCTTTTGTAAATTTCATTGCAGCCAGTGTGACTGATCTTGGCTCTGAATATGATGTCTGAGCCCCATCGTCCCTGTGAAACACAAAGGATCAGTGTAATCGTGGGTTTGTTTGCGACGGCAGCTGAATCAGAGCACTGCTCTTGGAGAGCTGGCACGTCTGGGGATAAAAATGTGAGAAAATGGTGAAACGTACCAGGCGATACGCTCCTGGTTTCTGTCATGTGTTGCGCAACAGAGGTTCATGTAAACTTTGTTATTTGTAATACGTTTGCTCAGCCAAAGAACGTCGACCGCAGATCTGGGGGATTGGGGCAATGAGCAGTGAGCCATCATGGATTTGAAAACGTGGCCAGAATTCATCGTTCTAACCTCAACAGCGCATCGCTTTTCGCTGAAACCATGGCCAGAGTCTTAAAATCCCATGGTCCCCTGCTGGGTTCAAGCATCTCAGACAGTATTAGTACAGTAGAAACACATTCTCACATACCATTCTTCATAAATGGCAATGACCTCAGTCATTGTAAACATGGCGGTGTGCTACTGTGAGTGGGTGTACTGTCAGTGATTCGATTGCCTAACTTGAGCATCCAGACATCAATTGGCGAATTAAGTCTTATCTGCGGCAGATTATGATTTCAATTGTACACTACTACGCACTGTAAATTTCATCAAGTCGGCAGCTGTGCCTGTAATTTTAATGCCTCAGTCAAAGCACCGGAATATATTTGACTGAAATAAATGCCCTAGCATGTCAGTGTTTTCACGCAAAGTGACTCATTACGCCTACCGCATGTTTAGCTAGTGGAACAGTGAATGCAAACAATCTATTGATCGTCATTAAGTGTTACTGAAAATACTGGTACTTCCAGACCATTCAGCGCATTGCTCCTACTCAGTGTTGTTAATATGAAAGCATAATAACCCCTCCTCAAAATGATCCTTCAACAGTCCGGAAAGATGTTAGAGTACACTATATACTTATTAGTACTGTGCACTAGGGTGTCTCCTGTTTATGGTTAAAGCATGACATGACACACTGGAATGTCCTTAACTTTCATCTCAATTTGAGGACAAGGCCTCGTATAAGGGATAGCAGAATGACAAGGGAATAGTCCCCCTCCTGCCTGGGAGGGCCCTGCAGGCCCTGCCTGTAAATTGACCCAGGATTTGGCGGTATTCCTCTCCTGTGCGCGCCTCAATAGCTCCCCTTGTCTGGGTCGTCTTTGGAAACATTATGTCTGTCACACAGCCCAAGGGGGGGGGGGGGGGCACGGCTTTGACTCTTAGTCACACCCTTCCTGTCTCTACCCAACTCTACCTGACACCTCCGCTCGCAGGGGACCCCAAACTTTCCGAGCCCATGCACGACCACAGTGAGAAAGAAAAACAATGCATCATGCTGATATGCGTTTAAATGTACACTCAACGATATGGCATGTGTTGCAATTTCATTTTCATGGCTTTCGTCTGGTGATTGTTCATGTAATATTGTATTCTAAAACTACCATTAATTCTATGTTTCATTAATTCATTCTGTTTGGTGTGTTAGAAGTTGCCAGTACAGTATGATTAAACCACATCTGTATGGAAGATCCATTGTGGGATATGTGCTAAGGCCTTCCCAAACTGCCCAAAAGTGGGAAGGCCTCCGTCAATTTTGTTGATACTGTATGTCTTTATGTTTGATTTGACTTAATTCCGAGAGCTGTTGCATGTTCCCAAATCTTCCCCTGTGGGTTTACAGTTTATTTTGTCTGAGACATTAGGCTAGATTTATATAAGTGCTGTTTTATTTCCCCACTAAGCACACTATGGCCATAGACACACTGTGTATAAACAGCGGTGGTGATTACTTACTTTAAGTGCCTTCGTTTTATGGACACTTTTCTTATCGCCTCTAAAGAAAGGCATCTCTCACACCAATGGTGTTAAAGTCTCTTGCTTGGCAAGCTTTCTTTTCACCCAAGGAATTATCCCTTATCTTTATTTTTAGGGTGTGTGTGTGTGAGTGTGTGTGTGTGTGTAATTTGGAATACTGTGTGGTGTTATCTATACAGCGCCATATTCTCTGTTAATTATTAAATGAGATGGACATTGTCCTCTGTGAGTTCAAAGCCTGCGGACTTCGCCTTAGCCATATTCGCACAGCTGGTCTACAGGGCGGGGGCTTCAAGGGGGTGAGGGTATTGGAGTAATCGAGTATTATAGAAGAAAGATGTTATGGGCCGTGCTGCCTAAAGAGCAGGTTCAGTTTGTATGGGACCTTTTATATACGATTGTACAATTCATTGTAAAAGCAGTGTGTAGGGGTATTCTTCTGTATGGTACTAGTTTGCTGAATCGCTTAAAGGTCATTTGAGATTACCTAGGGAGCCTAACGTTTGTATTTAATTCCACATTCTTTCCTCTGAAACACCAAACGTGACTACATTCATATGTAAGCAAAGGTCAAGTGGTTATTCCCAATTTAGCATTTAATTTATAGTGGAATAAGTATTGCTGGAATTCTACCTTAATTTTAACAACCATGTTTTAAAAAAAAAAAAACCTTTTAGATATTTCATCAAGGGTATTCCTACCTCACGGAAAGGGAAATAGATTAAGGAGGAAGTAAGAAGACTAAGTCTGCAGAGCTCATTTCTCAGCGCCATGGGGAACAAGGCGGGGGTGGAATGCACAGGATTGTATTGCCAGTGATTGTGTGAAGGTATGATTTGTTGAACGTGCTGAGGTATTGAAATTTAATTCGGACGGGAAACAGGGTCACCACCTATAATAGTTCAGCGGGGAAGGCTCTATAGTGGCAAGTGAATTGGCGCTTCGGTATATTTTTATTTTTTAATATTCAGCCACCTGTTGAAAATAAAGTCGCTGCTGTGCCAATAATTCTTCCAGCGGGAGTAACCAGCCAGCTGAACCTAAGCCATTTGACAAAAGAAACCACATATAGTTGGCAAGAGAGACTATGTTATAATTGCCATTGGCAGTTGGTAGCAATTTACAAAGCATGGCTCAAGAACAGATTGTCCACGGCAGTATTGCCTTGTATACTGTACTGATTTCTGGTGCAGCAGGTGGAGGGCCGTGATACGATCCCACCATCGCTCTGGCCCAAAAGAGTCCAGAGCCAGTACCCCTATACCGCTTCACTCAGCGGCCGTAGTGCGCAGAGAGGGTCACGTTACGCGCCTGCCGGTGGCTCTTTTGAAATTCCAGGTAATTGCAGGGATGGGTCAGCGCTAGAATGTCTCCTGTTTGCCTAAGCCCAAAACAGTGCACTGTGAGAAGTCAGTCATTCGGAGGAAGTTTTCCACATGCCTTCAGGCAGGGGAACTCACACTGTGGTCGGTCATTCCTCTCATCGGAGCTACACGTCAGCAAGCGTGTGCTCTCTTTATCGCTCTTTCTCTCCCTCTCTTTGTTCACACCTGTGCCTAGAAAAGGCTCGGGGCTGCATCTCCTGAAATGCAGTTATTTTTGCTTAAGTGTTCAAAGACTAAGCTGGCACGGTTACTGAAAACAGTGACTTTTTTTTTTTTTCCCAGTGAGTGAATACTTGTTTTCCAAACATTTTACAGAAAAGGACCCATCTCTGCAATCCTTGTTCGTGTGCCAAAAAAATTAACTTTTAATTGGAGCAGTTGTCTATCAACCTGCATTTTTACGTTGTGTCAAAAAGCACTGTCTGTACAATAAGCTGCCATCTTAACAACAAATTGCTCAGCAGCCATAATGTGATTGCTTAATCACTGCCCAAAACCCACCTTGTTACTCTTGTTATATTATCGTTTTGCCTCTGAATGCTACTAATTGTAGCCTTTATGCCGTTTCAGAAGTCCTGATGAAAAGGTTCCACTTCTCTAAACACTGTTTTCCCAAACTAGCGATAAGGAGTGTTCTCTTATTGCACAACACTAACACTGTATCTACTTCAGGTCTTACAT
The DNA here is from genome assembly GCA_029718625.1 of Synaphobranchus kaupii. Classification (NCBI taxonomy): domain Eukaryota; kingdom Metazoa; phylum Chordata; class Actinopteri; order Anguilliformes; family Synaphobranchidae; genus Synaphobranchus; species Synaphobranchus kaupii. The sequence goes on from CM056376.1 coordinate 124,816,684, forward strand.
GACCAGGTGTGTCCTCTTATTCATCACTTTAAAGATATGTTACTCAGGGATAGGGGTGTTTTGGTTGGTGTTCCTATCTTTGTAAATGTGTCCATAAAGCCAGTGGGTCACAGTAGGCTACACGATAAAACCTGTACTGCAGCGCTACTAAGCCGATCAACTGTTCAAATGGGGAGTGCTACAGGACTCACAGCAAAGTGTTAAAAATGTTCACATTAAGGAAGAAAAAGCCCTGGGTAAGGAGTGTCACTGTATGTTTCAAAAACTCACATTGTGCTGTTTGACACATCACATTGTATTTTAAAATGTTCCATTTCGGGGGTTCTATTTTTCTGCAAGTCATATTTCACGTTGCAGCGCATTGGTAAGAATGTCAGTGAAATTGGAGGACGATTGGTTGGCCAATCTGAGAGAGCCGGAGCACCATGGCCCCAGTCTTTGCATTAAGTACCAGTGTATCTTTAGTAACCACAGTGAGTCAGAACCTGGGTTTAACGTCCATGTGCATGTGTACTCTGGCAGTGTTTTTCGCTCGGCCAAAGAGGAAACCTCTACTACAGACCCACCAACACTGCTTCCCGCAGCAATGCAGTTTCACAAGGGTGCCTCCCATTAAAGTATGAACCAAGCCTAGTCCTGCCCTGCTTTGCCATCATGCAATGTCAATGTCGAGAGTGAAATGGTTACTGAGAGGCGTTTAGGGAGGTTATATATGAAATGACTGTACATGGCACATTTATAGAAGTGATTCTGGAAGTACATTCCCTGATAGCTGTGCCCCCTGCTCTTTTCACCAGACATGTTACGGTAGGGAAAACATTCAGTGTGAGACAGTCAAATAGTTTCAATTAAACGTCAATTGAAACCGTGTTTTATAATCCACAATTTCAGCTCCCTGTATTATTGGTTCATGAAGATGAATCCGCTGACATTGTACTTAAAAGAAAAACCGGCTGTGTGAATGAACAGCTCAAGGTGCGTTTTTAACCCTTCATTTGGTAAAAATGCACCGCCATCGTTAATGGTCTACTGATTTGCACATTCCTAACATTTGGATATATACTTTTTCATTTTGTGGAATATAAGTAAATTCCTGCAGTTTGCATGTATGTTCCCCTCAGATCCTTCCCCTTGAAGGGCTTGCAGAACTGTGTGCATATTCAAAATAACTGCCGTGCAGTGTCGCCTTGCACGAGTTAAACCTCTCCGACTACAACCCCCAAACCCTTGCCTGTGACCATTCATGCGTGAACTGTCCATGCCAACACTGCATTGGTGGGTCTGTGGGTTGGACCATGAGCGAGCACTGGATAGTTTTTAAATTAAAGCTGAAGTTTACTGGGATTAGGCGACTGATTGCAAGATTGACCTCTTTCCACTCTTCATTGATGTGTGCAATATTTGACGATTGGGGTGTTGTATTGATGTGCAATGTGGGTAACCTATCACGTAACTAATACACTGTAATGATGGGAGTAGGGGAATGGACTCCACGGCCGTGCTGGAGAATAGATAGACACTCTGGGATAATTGACAGTCATGCAGACTCGTGTACGTGCATCATCCTTTTACTCAGAATTCTCTTCACTATGAGACAGGCAACCTGGTCTTTTCAATGAACACAGCATTCCATTCTGTTCGCAACATAAAGAGTAGGGTCAATGGGTTTATGCTCTATTTACTTGACAGAATAGGCGAACGCCATGTATTTCTAACCAACTGCAGGTTGTCAATCAGTGTGAACCTAACTACAGTATATCCGGAGACCTCTGACAATAGTTTACTTTGTTTCAAGATGGTTTTCTGTGACGTTTCTGTCACAACAGTACTTGAAGCGGCGTGTTCTGTCTTGCTCTTGACAGCTAGTCTGCAAGTCTGATCCTTATCAGAATTTTTTTTTGTTTTTGCAATTGACCCCCAAGGTGCACCACATAGCTCTCTGCTATTCACACACTAATCTTCCTCAGACCCTTAAGTTGCAGCTCAAGTTGCTGTTGTTAACGGCATGTTTCACAGGGCATGTTTAGACCTCAACATGGGATCTATGGGAAACATTGAGACTTTAATCCCAAATTAATTCCCCTTCTGAATGGTCATGCTCAGAAAGCTTGGGATAACTTGATTAAATCTGTCAATGGGAATGTATTATAATGTTATATCCTTATGAAAAACATATGAACACAATATGAACATTTGTTACATTTTCATAAGTGTTTATGCATGGGGCATATACAGTATGTGGATACTAATACAACTGGAATTATGTCAGTTAATAATCCAAATAATAAAAAATAGGAGGTTATTTTTAATGTTCCCCCAAGTAAAATATTGTTTTAATAATGACAAATGATTTATTTTTGTTGCACAGCTAAGCATTAGTGTCCTATGTCCCTTATTATGTTGGTTTATAAAACAAGAAAACCTATGGGGATGTATGAAACCATACAAGAGCACTAACTGCACAATGGTCAGAGCATTTGAAAGGGTTTGTTCATTTTTCCTCAAATTGATAATTTCAAACCTGTCAATATAATGTCAAACCTCCTGTAGAAGGAGGAGAGTTGAATAAATTAATGGATCTAAAAGTTAAAAACATAAATGCAGTGCATAAAAGCAGAATTGACTCTCTGTGATTGAATCCAGGAGGAAACCTATTGCAATTAATAAAGCATATACGTGATTTTAAATACAACCAAATATGTAAAGTTTGCATTGTAAACAGTCAATCAAATGATGATCAATGGCCAATTCAGCAACCTACAAATCTTGTGATGCAGCATTAAAAAGTTAATCTGAGGGCATTAAAATGACTGGATAAGAAAGCAAGACACTTCCATGTGTGATGATTTCAGTATTTATAAAAATGAGTTACTAGTGTGCACTTGATGTGACAGATACCAAATGTGCTTTCCATACACATAATAGTTAGGGCTAGACAATAGTACAGTACATTTTACATAGAAGAAAATTAATTCTTTTTTAGAAAAAAAAAACATTTACTTAACAAATAATTGCCACAACCCTTCACAATTATTGGCATCCCTGATGAGTAAAAAGGGTTATAAAAAAATAATTGTTTGGTGAATTAGCTTAATCTCACACTGAAAAAATGCAAAAAAAATCCAACCTTTAATTGAAGTAAATTTATTCTGAGAAAAAAAAATGTCATGCGGGATTTTAATAAATTTACTTCAATTACGAACACAATAATTGTGGAGGGGACTGTATATATATATATATAGTACACTAATGACAGAAATGTAATGGTATCTGACAAGGTACACTATATTCCCAATGAAGCAGATTTATAATGATTATAATTTTATTCATGCCAAAGTCATGTTTGTATCCAAATGAATCTATACATTTGTATCAGTATATAAGTTGAACAAATGTGTTTGACAAAAAAAGTAGCTATTTTATGAGTTTGATTTCATTTAACAAACACCCCTTTGAGAGGCTTATTAAAATCTGGACTGGCATTGATGAGGATGTTTTCCGTCTGTTTGAAAACCATCAGCACTGAGAATGTATCTAATGAAGCCCTGTGAGACGATTGTCTGCCCATGCAGGTCTGTTTATAGTGTGCATAGCTTCCTGTTGTTCTAATATCCTGAAATGTTTGCTCACAGCAGACTAAGATACCAAGGCTATGACATGAGCAAAGCTCCTTCTGGGATGTTGACCTTCACAAATTCAGCTTCCCTCCGCCACCCCGCCTTTTTTGTTGTTGTAAATGATGCATCCGAAAACCTTATGTGTATTCCTTCCCTGTGGTGTGCATTGAGGATGTGTGTCCTCAGTAAGAAACACTGTGAGTGGTTAAAATAGATACACACTCTCCATCACATTTACAAAATCATAATTACATTCTTCCCAGTCCCAGCAGTGATATTTTCTCAGGTAACATATAGTTTGCCACTATACATTTTCTGCTTGATTCAATAATTCATTTGAGTGCTCTCAAAATTCAGAACGGTTGCAGTATGTGAAAATCTATAAATGTGAGTTCTCTGTATACTAACAGAACTATCTTTTATCTATCTGCTCTCTCTCACTCTCTCTTGCTCTCTCTCTCTCATACTTGCCACCTTCTCTCTCTCTCTGTCTCTCTCCATCTCTCACTCTCTCTCTCTCTCGTTAATCATAGTTTCACGATACGGCTGGCAGAGATACCAGGTACCAGGCAGATAAAGGCCTACAGCATGCTCTTCTCTCCTCTCCCTGGGAACAGTGACCATTTCTACCAACTGCAGCCTGGCTCCAGCCCTGCCCCTGCCCCCGACCCCGCCCAGCTGGATCCCCTGGACCTATCCGTCAGCAAGAGGGGCTCGCCCCCTTACACCTCCCACAGCCCCCGGCCAGGCTCTCCCTACAGCGGCCTCCACCGCCGGGACCCCCGAGCCCACTGGCAGCGTGGCGGCTCCTCCCATGGCCACGCCTCTCCCGGCCTGTCCCTGCATTTCCTAGCTCCCTTTCTACAGGGCTCCGCCCCTGGCGTTGTCCCCCTGCTCTCTGGAGTCATGGTGCAGCCCCTGCCCTTCCTCGTACCCCCACACATGCCCCTGCAGCCTGTCATGTTGTCGCCTGTGCCCAGGGATGACATGCTGGACCCGCCCTCACACACGCAAGGTGAGAGCTGATTGGATTACCACTTTTCTGTGTCGTATCAGTGGTTACAGAAGTCTGCAAATGCAGTAGGCTGATATACACTGAGACTTGAATAACTAAAGCTATACTGCTAACACCCTGTTGGAGAACTTTGCATTATTCCATAACTGGACTTGCACTTTGTCAGGCTTGCACGACTAAACGGCCCTCCAACATGTCACACTGTCACAGTGGTTCTATGGGCAGCCAAATGTGATGCTCCGTTAGTGTGCATGCACAGTTTTTACCTGTCTGTCCACACATTTCCCATTGTTGATGTGTATAAAATCTTCCTCGTCTCTCTGTTGGTCGGTGTATACATACAACCACACCATCTTTTTTGAGTTGATTCCCACATACTGTACTGGAATCAGAATTTGAGGAATGCTATTTATTACTATTTTATAAACGGAAAACTTCAAAGTGTATGGTGTTTCCATTTCAGTTTGAAGTACCATCTTCCCTAATCTGTTTCCAGTGGGACTACAGTATGCTGTGGAACTACTCTGATTCTGCTAATCTTTAAATTGAGCAGAACACCCCAACAGGGGCTGAGAAACACACGTGAGCCTGTCTCAAGCAAGTCGCCAGAGCTTATATTTTAAGCAGCAAACCTAGGCCTCTTTTTCACGTTACCCACCTCTCTGTTCCTTGTCCAGTGACAGAAATAAATTCCCCAGGGTTGTACGAGGCCTACGACATGCAGAAGCCCATAAAATCCGAGCCGTACTCCGAATACGCTCAGGACCCTGGCTTTGACGAGGTGTCGTCGTCCGCCATCGCCAGTCCCTCGCGGGAGTCGCGGGCCTTCATCCGCAGCGAGTAAGTTTCTTTCCTCGTTAGGGACCTTGTGCTTCGTTAAAGCGCTCGCCAGTAACTGTCTCAGATTCCCCTCAAGTTCATTCCACGGGGGAATGGTCCAGAAACAACTGTGCTGATTGTGATTTTGTGTGCTACAGCACAGTACGCACTTATGGACATGATCTTAAAGCTGCAGTATGCAACCTCAGTCAAATATCGCTGAATTACACTGTAAATCTATAGCACAGAGAATGGGATTCAGTCGGAGAAAACCAGCACCTTTAAATTAGCATTTTAAATGGGTCTTATAAACAAAGTGACTTCACTGCAAGTGACAAATTTAAGGAAGTACCTGGAGCCTGGAGGAATGTCAGTTATATCATTTTGATTTAGATTTTCACTGGAATGTTGCCACTTGGGTGAAAACTTGCAAAACTTGAACCTTACTTAGTGTAGCTGTGACACGTTCATGCATAGTGTGTGTGTGTGTGGTGTGTGTGTGGTTGTGTGTCCATATTCCCATTTGCATTTCTGTGCATTCGTCATGAAAAATAACAACCTTACATAAGATGAAAGCACATCCACAAGCCAACCCTGTGACTGACACGCCCTGATTTGCTAACTGTTTTCACGTAAATAGCTTCCCTGTCTTGTTCCTTACAGTGGAATCGGGTGTACGATAGGGGTTAGTTCATATCACCCCAATATGTGCTTTCCCAATGCAGCCTGCGTCCTCAAACTGCTTTTTTCCCACACACCCCAAGCCCCCGCCCCATTTTGAACACAAATTGAAATGTTTAAATCTTGAATTTTTAAATCTCTTGAATTCAAAACTCAAGAGCGGAGCAGCACTACGATGCCTATCAACGAGGGTCTGACCTCAAAACCCCCTGACTCCCGTCTGAGTTCTGACCCCCCCATCCCCCATCCCCCTCCTCACACGGTCACCCTGCATGCAGCATGCATGACTTGCCTTCAACATCAGTCTCCCGAGGATCTCAGTAATGACAAGGCTCCCTGTGTTGTCCTTTTTGAAGCTTGGCAGTGGTTGTTGAATGAGGGAGGTTGTTTATCTGCCAGTTGCCAGGACTGGGTCTCAACATCATTGTGTCAGCGCTGAGGTAATTACCCCTTGTGGAAGTGGGGTGGGGTGGATCTGTCATCACTACTGCCCTGCGAGCTGTCCGCTGTCGTTTTTTTTTTTCCTTTTTTCCCGATAGGAATCTGGTGGGCGGGTCATTCAGCGGCATTATGAGGGCACCTCTGCTCCCTCTTTTTCACAAACATTGCAGACTAGAAAAGATTTTATAGGGTTCTTTTTTTCACGTTGACACATGCATGATTCAGATCCCAGGTTGTACCTTAGCACCTGCTACAAAACTGACAGTATGACAGACTTCATTAATTAATTGCACACAGAACTTACAATTATTCATTTTAGTATTCTGAAAAAGGCATGTTTTACTTTTGCCTTTAAGTTAATATATATTTTTTTTAAATTGTCCTTGTTTTCTCCCAATTTGGTAGCCAATTTTACCCGATTACTACGATTACTATGATTGAATTCTCTTTGTACTGCTGAGAATTTGTCGCTACACAACCCCGTCGGCCGGCGGTAGGAATGAGGTCGCAACATCTCCTTCAAGGTGTGACCCCTGACCGTGATTTCCAGCACTGCACGGAGCCGCTGTGTGCGTGACGATTCTCCCCGCCGAGTCCCTCCCCCCACCCTGGGAGTGGCCGCTCAATTTGCCGCTCCCTCAAGGCACCGGCCATACTCAGATCTGGCAGAACCCGAGCGCAAACCCGGGCCCTCTGTGTAAAACTGCATTGACTCAAATTTGATGCTTTTACCACTGTGCCACCGCGGCGCCGCCTTTAAGTTAATCTTAAGATATAATTTATTGCTTTTAGCATTCTATTGTAACAGACATAAATTAATGTAAACTGTTGCATTATGTGCTGCTTACTTAGGTGCCGATAACGTTGCCCAACGTCATTCAGTCATGAAACGCGATGTCAAATGTCAACCTGCGCGTGCGTGCGCGTGTTTGCTTTGGCTGCGTATGGGTTGTGTAATTTTATCAGTATCGTGTGCAACCAAAAGGATATGACTCACAGCATAAACAGAACACAGGACGATTTCAGATGATTATGGATGCAGAGCATCAGTTTGACATCCTCAGGGTTTGACTAGAGGCTTTTTTTTTTTGGAATGTGATGTCCCCCACCCATGCCCCAAAGGACCACACCCTAGAGAGAGAGAGAGAGAGAGAGAGAGAGAGAGAGAGAGAGAGAGAGAGAGAGTGTGTGGCAGAGAGAGAAAGAGAGGCGGTGGCAGGAAATGTTTAACTACAGTGCTGTTCTGGCGGGTGTGGCAGTTTATTTACCCAGATTACAGCTGCTTCCAAAAAAAGAACTCAAAGTGCAAAACAAGATAAGAGCACAGAAAACGCAAAGCAGGTTTGCTCAACACCGACAAGCAGCATGAAGTATTCATCGTCCGACACGGACATTTGTCTTCTTACTCTCTAATGGCCCAAAAAAGAAGCCAACATAATCACAAGTCTTGCGTTGCCCTCTAGTGGGAAAACTTTGAGAACAACACGACATTCCTGTAATGTTGCGCAAATAAAATATAATCAAGCCTCTTTAAGCTTCAGCTTTATACTTCCTCAGGTTCAGACCCGGGTAACATACTACCTCACTTACTTGTTTATTGTGAAAAACTTTCTATAATTTTCAGTGGTTCTTGAGCTCAGTAAGAATGAAGTGATTCTTACTCCAAGTGACCTTTTCTCCTGTGGGGAGTCATTTTCCTCCCTGCACAGAGTTTGCTGATGCAGATTTCCTTCTCTTTGCCCCCCCCCCCAGGAGCAGTAGCCCATCTGTAATTGTGACCCTCAGGAAGTCTTCGGTAATTGTGGAATCAGCCGACCCGAAGAGGAAACGCATTCATCACTGCGACTTCGGCGGCTGCAACAAGGTGTACACCAAGAGCTCACATCTCAAGGCCCACCGCCGCACACACACAGGTAAGACCCCTGTCCGCTGGTCCAAAATAATCCTTAACAAACACACACGTGTCCCAAAAAAAAGGTAAAATACGTATTTTACTCTCCCTCTGTAGGTGAGAAGCCCTATAAGTGCACGTGGGAGGGCTGCACGTGGAAGTTCGCTCGCTCCGACGAGCTGACCCGGCACTACCGCAAGCACACGGGAGTCAAGCCCTTCCAGTGCAGTGACTGCGAGCGCAGCTTCTCCCGTTCTGACCACCTGGCCCTCCACAAGAAGCGCCACCAGCTGGGCTAAGCCAGGCCTGCATCAGACTCTCCAGCCCCTGAGCACCACCCCAGAAATACATAAAGACTATTGATGACGACAATGAGCTCGTCCGTCAGCCGAAAGCTCCTACCTGACATTTCCGGGTTCTTATCACGAAGCGCCCTGTATCGGCCAGGAAATATTGATGATCGTCTCCAGTTTCACATCTCCAACTCCTCTCCGAACCCCAAATCCACACCTGCTCAGCTTGGTCT